>LPNX010168017.1:705084-716218 GCA_001517045.1 Pseudotsuga menziesii
ATTATCTTGGGATGTCCTCCATGTGGTTTTTCCTAGCATGGAGGTACATTGTCAATATAGGAAGTAGTGTGAAGTGTGAGATACATTCTTCTAGTAGTCATGGATAATGGTTCAAGACATGCAGCGTTCAATGACTTCTTCTAGTTGGAGGTGAGGAGTGCAATGGTGCAGAAGTTTTTGATGTTGTTGGGTGAGGTGCATAATGCATGCACATGATGAGTAGGTGTGCATGTGCATGGAGGTTGCATGATACATGTGCATGATGAATAGGTGTGAATGTGCATGGAGGTTGCATGATGCATGTGCATGATATTTGCACATGGCATGTGTATGCATGCATTGTTTACTGCACTAAGTGTGATTTATGCATGAGCGTCGAATTAGGGTTTTGTAACCCTAATCTCACTGGTGGATTAGAAAAAGGAATTCAGAAAGGAAAAGTCAGTGATCAATTATACGATTTAGGTATCTAGAGAGATGGGAAAATTAGTGCATGTAGGAGGCACATTCTTGAGAGAACGAACACCTGAGTAGAGAGAGAGAGGGTTCATATCCGAGATAGATAAAATATTCATCATATGTGGCAAAGGGACATTACTTCGGAGACAAAGATTGGTTCCATGTTAGATTGATTCAGCTAGAGAGTGCATCATTGAGTCATTAGTCAGAGGATGGCACATATCTTGAGAGAGGGGCACATTTCACTGAGGATGGGTGAGATTTGAGATATATCTCTTCTAGATTTGAGAGAGGGCTTCACTGAGATAGTGATCCGGAGGCGGAAGGACAAGAGGTCCTAATTAGAGAGTAGTTCAGAGTCATATACAATCAAAGTAGAGGGGCACATTCAACTGAAGAGCACATTCATTTGGATTGGGGCACAATCAACCAAAATGGCACATTGCTTAGTTTCCTTCGGATCATACTTAGAGCCTGTGAGGCTCAGAGATAAATCTAAGTTGGATTATCTCTGTTGTATTTTCTTAAGACTATAAAATTTGCTTCCATCTCTCATTGATTTTCCCAGAAGGGTTTTTCTAGGGTCATTTGATTGAAAACACTGTGTCATTTATGTGTGATTGCTATTATTAAAAGTTGTTGAGATCTCATGTGTTGCTTATTATGATTCATGGTTGTATGATTTTATGTTATCTGGGATTGAGATAATTATCAGTATACTGCTTGGGATTAGAGATATTTGTGACCATGTTGAGATCAGTTTTTAGTGTGCCCTAGATATCTAAAAAATCTACACCCTACATGTACCGTGATTCTCTAGACACAACACAAGGCTAGACGAGGTTTGACCCGTGGCATCACAAGGATTCCCTTAACGGATCACCCTATCGCTAACTGGTCTATGCCTTGGGGGGTTAACTTTTGAAGGACACAGGGGTGATATTTGATCCACTTATCATTTAATACAATCTCTTTGGGTGCAACAACATGTTCAACCACTACCTCAAGGTGACCCCATGTATTTAGGATAAAACCTCATAGGGATTGAACCTTATGCACTGGTGAAAAAATCCTCACTCTTCTCCAATGGATACAACCCCTTTGGGCATACAATACTTATTTTTAAATTAATTTATTTTCTTGTAATTTGTTTTCAAATTAATTAAAGTAATTTATTAAACAACTTGAACATATTCCATTATTAGTATGTAAAATTATCATGAAAATATTCCATTGTTAATATGTAAAATTACCATGATCATATGATTGAATAATAATTTCTCTCACCTTGGTAATTGATTGAAAAACTCCCCACTCTTCACCAATGGATACAACCCCTTTAGACATACAATACTTATTTTTAACATAAGTTAATTTTTTTAATTTGTTTTCAGATTAATTAAAGTAATTTATTAAACAACTTGAACCTATTCCATTATTAATATGTAAAATTAACTTAAACATATTCCATTATTAATATATAAAACTACCACGACACGACTCTCCCACTTGAATTACCGGTTCCAGATCCCTCGGCCATGAGATTACATACATTCTATCTATTGGACGGGGTATATATGTAATAACGCTCATTTTAACATGGAGTTAGACTCCAAAGATGATAATTCTTAGTTGTGATAATTTTAAAATCGTTATATAAATTTTAGTTGCTCATACAATTAAATTAAGGATTGATATGGAAGTTAAAGTGTGGTAGTACAGCAGGAGGGCACTTAATATTTATTAAATGTTTCCTAAAATTTCAAAGAGTTTATCATTGTGACTTTACAAATACTTATTTGAAAGAAAAAAAAGAGAGGCAATGAAGTAGAGAAGGTCATGAGAAGAAACATATGTGGAGAGAGGTACACCAATTCATGAAGAGAGGCTTTACCAACCACGTAGAAGTAATAGTATTGTATATAAATGGGAATGTCTATGTGCACAACTTCTAAACTTAGTAGAAAAAAAATTAGTTGCATTTGTAAAATGTGGTTGATGGTACACAAACTCTACCCAAAGATGTATGTCTTAAAATTTTAAATTTAGATAGAAAACTTGCATGGCATTCATTGGGTGGCACTAAGACTAAAATCATGTATGCAAATAAATCATTTGGATCTGACAAATATTATCATCAAAAGTGTGCAAGTCATTGGGTTTGACAGCTGGCTCAAAATGATAGGAGGGCAAGGTGATATGTAAGCAACACATATTTGTCTTAAACATGTAGAAAGGGAAAAAAAACATTATTAATCATGTAAATACCTTGAAATAATTGAGGATTAAACTTTCTTGTATAAGATAAAACTTGATGATGATAATGCCATTAATGAGTCAACATCATGCATATGAATGAAACTTAATGATGATAATTTAATGTTTATAAAAAACACACTCTTAGTACATGGCAACTATAGATTACCATTAATGATAGAAAGATAAAGGGTTCTAAAGGATCTTAAATTGACGTTCAATAGCTATATGCAATCAATTGTGATACAAGCAACAAGATCCCAATGGTTAGATCAATGTATAAAAGCTACTCTTTTATTGTAAAAACTGAGGGTGAAAAACATGGGACTGTAGACTTAGGAGTAAATTCGATGTTGATCATTGACATTTACATGTAAGGGTAGAATGAACATTTCATATATTAATAGGTAATCATAAGTATAAGTCTTAGGTTTTCCTTCAAGCATTTGGGAACACATACAGTGTTTGTTGAAGACTTTTTTGGGGTGAAATTTGAGCTTTATATATATATATCTTAGGTATAAGAGTTGGAAAACCAATTATAGGAGTACATAGAGGGGTTTTTGTAGTGTATGTACTTTTCACTTTGTGCTAACTCATAAACATATCTTTTTGTACGTTAATGTGTGTTTATTTTACATTGGAATGACTATACATGATTTGTGTGGAAATGACATCAAGATTTTCTTATTTTCCTTAGCAAGTATTCACATTATGTTGAAGCTTCCCTTTTGGAATCCTTTACCTTCATCTAGATGCTTGATTGTGTTTTCCCATTTTTATGTTTAGTGACATGGTAAGTTCCACTTTTCTCTTTGTCCTTTGACTATAGTAGGTGTTTTGTTCAACCCACTTGGGGCCTTCTTTGCCAATATACATCTCTTGCTAGATATGTGCACTAAAAGGGGGATTTTTTAGTTATGACTCATTCCTTGGATCCATAGACAATCCTAATCCATTAGGACACACTATTTAATATGCTTAGTCAAAATTGGAACTAACTTAAGTGGTTTTGGAAAATGCATCAAACTATTTCTTTTTTAAACCATGTGCCATGATGATTTCCTAAATAATAGCAAAGAAACCAATGACCTTTAGGTCATTGATTCCTTATCACAAAGGTTTTTTTCCTAAGAAATATCTATGTATGACCCACCTATTGATAGTATGGGGTGTCTAATACCCATGGTTCAATTTTGCTTGGAAGGACACTCATACCATTGGTTAGTGAAATGCTTGGTAATGCTACTTGAGCATTTAGTCAATTTATATTCCCTATACTTCCTAAAATGTTTCTAATCAATTATGTCATACATAAAACTCTATCAAATTGATAAATCTATTTCAACTTGCACCTTCCATGATCTTGGGATTCTTGGATTGGTCGTATCCTTCAACCTTCCACTAGAATTTATCCTTCTATAGTTGGTATATCTATTGATTTTGGCTTTGACGTTCCTTTGTTGTTTCAATTAGATTGATTAAGGCGTGTTTCCTTGTCATTTCTTCCCATCCAATATTATATCTTCATCTATGAAAAGTAGCCTCAACACAATTTTTTGGGCAGGGAGTAAACCTTCTCAATTGAGGGAACCATTGGTCATCACACTTGCAATGTAAACTCAAAGAAATTCTTGAAACTTGCATATTAAGATTTGTAGAACCTATTGGACTACTAATAAGTGTCAAAACAATAATAATGGGAATCACAATAGAATTTGGCTTTGAGATAATCAATGTAACCAAGGGAACACCTTCATATCCTACCCTAGTTGGTCTACTGTGGGGAATAAAAATGAAAGTAACCATTTCCCTTGAGAAATACATAGTTAAATTAAAAGGAGATGGGAGAAGAATCATCATCCCTTTGGAACCAAAAGAAGGCAATCCTTGGTCAGATCCATGTGATGAAGATGGAGATGCTTGAAAACTATAGTAGGTGCTCCAAGGTATTGAAGACTATGTTGAACCAAACAAACAAGGAGAATCACAATTGGGTTCTCCTCTGTCAATTGGAAATAATTCTAACATAGAACTATATGAGTGGTGAATGGAGAATTATGAAGCCAGAACAAAATATTGTTGGAGCATAGAAACCATACCAAAGAACACTTTTAAAACATGCTTCTCTATTTGGTCGGTTCCAAAATTTAAAGAGAAGAAAATTTGAAAATACCCTAGTTTGATACCGACATATATCATACCAATTAAATTACCAAAGTGAGATTTGAATAAAGATATTTTCTTGTAGCTCACATAGATGAAGTATTGAAAAAAATGGGAGATAAAGGATGAATGCAAGCATTTGTTTAGTCATTTATTAGCCATGGATCATGATGGTTGGGAGGGAACATACCATGGATTAAAACCTGGAAACATGCAACCACTTAATTTGTTGAAAGTTTTGGTGGAAACAAGCTCACAACCTCAAAACAAATCACCTAATTCAAACCTGGTTATGACGCTAAGATGCATATTGAGGAATGTCAGTGGAACGATATATAATTGACTATATAGATGAAATATTGTGGCCACATTTGTTCCCTACTACTCTAAAAGATCTAAAAACTAAAGAAGCATGGGGAGATAAACTGAAATGGTAAAATATAAATTTTTTGTTTAAAGGATTTCCCCTTTGTGTTGGTAGAAATAGAATTGGGAGAAGAAATGCAATAAATACATAAATTTATAAAGAAACAAGATGAAGGAACCAATAAGGACAAGAGTAAGGAGAAATTCAACTTAAGTTCAACTTCCAATTGTAACAAGATTGTATGCCAGAATAATAACAAAATAACATGAATTGGCATGAAAAAAATAATTTCTAGTAAAAGTTCTAGATGCAGGAAAGATCACACAAAAGTTGTAAAACAAATAAAATATATACTAAAAACAACGAAACAAGAAAAAAGAGAGGATACAGAAACTGCCAAATCCCCCTCCTTCAATACAATGAAATCAAAGAAGTAGAATTGAAACTAGATGAATTTGAAACCTCTACATGGATGTACGTAGAGATAAAAATTAGAGAAGTAAATATCTCTAATGATGACCGAAAAAATATGGAAAAAATTATAAAGATACAACATCATGAGTCATTCTACAAACCAATATTGTGCAACCAGGATTGGTCCTCTCATGTAGAGGAAGCTTGAGTTGGACTTAGGTACTTGGAGTAGATTCTTGAGTTGGAATCAAGAATGACTAAGCCTTCCATATAAAGGTTATTCCTCCCATATAGAGGTGAATGCTTTGATTTATCAAAGTGATGATGTTGTAAAGTCTTGTTGGACAAGGCTCCAGACTTGTGTTTCAAATCAAGATTCTCATGTGGACCTCCAGTTATATTAGGTACCTATGGAGTGGATCTCCTGTATAGAGGTAACGTTTTACACGTTGAAGCATATAATGTTGTGTGATGTATTACTAAACATGTTCACCAATTTCTATTAAGTTTCCTTTAGAGACTGGTCACCTCTAGAGTGAATTACTTTAGCATATGATCATTTGGTTTGGAGTAATATAATATGATTACAACATCTGATAAATATTCTTAGTATAATCCGATATGATAGATAGTTAAAGTTAGCACATATTGATCATGCAATAAAATATAACAGATAAAGATAAACGCATAGAGAAAAAGAGAATTCAAAATTGTTCATGAAGACACTTTAGTTGATTAAAGTGAACTCGAATTGTTAAAACTTCAGTTATAAAGCTTCAACTAAATAACAATGCATGCCTCAATCAATGATTCAATTAAAGCATCAGTTAAAATATTAATGCATGCAATCAATTAATTAAAGGATAACTTAGAGGTCACTTCAATAAAATCAATCAACATGATTTCAATTAAGAATAGTTAACTAAAGTGTTAATTAAAATGAATTAGTTAGCTAAAGTGATTTTCATGACAACACTTTAGTTAAACTATAAGATGAAACTTTAGTTAAACTAAAAGATGACACTTCAGTTAAAATATCACTACATTTAAGTTATGACACTTGAGTTACTCCTATTACATAATGACACTTAATTTATGACACTTGAGTTACTCCTATTGCATGATGACACTTAAGTTATCTTGTTAACTAAGTGATTCTACATCCAATTATGAGTCTAATTCACTTTGAAGTCAGTAGAGAATTATTTAATGTCAAAGAAGAAAGGCATAATGCATTGATTGTGTAAGATTGAAGAAACCGAGGTACACAACAAACTTCCAAGAAGGAAATTCACAATAGTTTGCATGGGAGGCTAAATTCACCATGCAATGATTCATTATTCCTTGCATGGAAGTGATTTGAAATGTTATTTATTGTAATGAACTCATTGGAAATTTCATCCTGTTGATCTCTATTCTTTATTTCTCTGTATCTACACCCGTGATGTTTCTATATCTCTGTATCTTGCACCTGTGGTGTCAAAAGCAATTCGTTGTTGTAAAAGAAATTATTTGCTATCTATCATGATTATACCGAGAAGATTTGTTGGTTTTTTCATCTACATTATTTTGAGGGTTTACATAGGGTATATGTTCTATTATGATTGAATGTTATATTGATTTAAGTTTCAATATTTCCTCACTTAAAGAATTAGAGTTCAAAAGGTCAACAAAGTTGCACAAAATTCAACATGGTATTATAGGTCAAGGTGTGAAGGTGCTAAGTATTTCCAAGCAAACTTGAGCTAACGGTAGATTCCAAGGATTTGAGCACAAGACTTGAAGACAATGACATCAATCTCAGTAAGACCAGAAGACCGGAAGACATACCTGCATCGTAATAATTGAGTCATGAATGATTTACATTCTTTCAAAACCATATCTCATGCCATCCATCGACAAATCTTCTGTTGGCCCCACTCCATACTTTGTTTCCTGCAATTTTTATGCCTGGTCACAAATCACAGATTTAGTATAAAGGATTTTTGTTGTTTTATTAATTATAAAATGAGAGAAGTAAAACAATATAGATACTTACAAAATCCACAATTAATTTTTGATACACCAACATATACTCACAACCCTTGCTTAAGCTAATGTCAATCAATTCTTCTGATGGCTCCTCTTTGTATGTTAACACCTATTTTAAGACATCCAAGGATTGGCAGTGAAAACAACAAAAAATAAATATACAAATCACAACCACTATAAAATCTTAATTTCTTATAAGGAAATAAAAAATACTCACAAACTTTGCTTTCAACCCCTTTCTTCCTTTCTTTATTGTCTTGTGTGTTGATTGGGTTCCATTTTGTTTTATTTTATGCATTGACATCATAATTGAAAATGAATATTTAATGTTGAGTCTATTAATGAGATTTACATGATCCTAAGAATCAATGATTTCATACATTTGAAGCACGTTGTTGTTGAGATGGCTCCTCTTGCAATGTAATTATGTCAATTTCCTTGACCATCTCCTTGTACACTTTTTTGGACACCCATGCTGGCACATTTCACATATCACCTCATTCATCCTTTGGGATTTTCATAATATTCCTGGAAATGTAAAATTACTACATTAAACAATTTTTCTGTTGATATGAAAAATAAATAATATAGAAGAATTAAAATTATTGAAGGAATGACACTTTGTAGTAGTTATACATACATATTCTACATAAACATGTTTAGGAATATTACCTTTTCAATGATGTTTTTGTTGTTGTTGTATTTTTTGCTATTGCAAGTTTGACAGGTCTCACTAACAATTTCTCTAGGAACGTCTCTTGTAGTTCACATATGATCTGAATTTTCAAATCATTTGAATAGTTTATGTATTGTAAGTGAAAATTATGTATATTGTACGTTCTTTCCACTATATTCCTCATAGTTAAATACAATTATTTGCATCTTCCATAATTTTTTCTTCTTCTTATGATGACATTGACTTTTGTTGCTGTTAGTCCCTGCATGACATTCAACATATGTGTATTAGACTATTTAGAACATATTAGTGAATAATCATAACTACAACATTACTCAAATTTGAAGAAATAATTCGTATTTACTTCTTTCCTATTCACGTCATTCATCATGCTATAACCTTTCCATTAATGTTTTACGCTCTTCTGGACTTCGATTTGTAAGAATCTTATCGAGCTTCACCATTTTTTGGCTCTGCATTTCACATATTAGTGAATACATATTAGTGAAATTTACAAATAATTCAAATAAATTAATTTAAATATGGAAATTAATTAGAATCACTTGCCTTCTTTGTAATCCTAGATGTGCTTCCATCACGTTGACTAAAGTTTTTGTTCATTGAACTCATACCATGCATTTTTATCAATAAACAACTTGGACTATTAAATACATAAACTATCAATATATCATCCAAATAAATTCCAGACCTTCAAAATAGAAAACAAGTCTGAAATAGGTGCATTTTATAAAATCAAACACACTGATGTGTATTTATGCATAGACACATTGTTTCTTTTATTATTCAACGAAACAAATTACAATATTTCATAGTATATATATGTTGCTTAAACTCACCTTGTTCTTACATAATGGTTTACAAACTATATTGGAAGATAGATTGGAATATAGTTCTTGAAAAAAAAATAGGATTGTAGAGACATATATTGATTGTTGATTTGGCTCAAATCCAAGGAGAAAAAAATGTAGTATCAAATGGCCAATTCTTCAAATTCTAGATCATTCCATCATGTTCAAAGTTCGACAAGTTATCCCTTTCCATCCCCAGTAAGTTCATGTTTTATTTATATTTTGACTATTTAATTGAATTTATGTTACTTATTGATGTGAATATGAATATAAATTTATTCTTTATTGCAGGATCTCGATTGAGGTTTGAATTTGGATGCACAAGACATTCTACCAGTTTCAAAATGTTGTAATCTCTTATCAGGAGAAATATACCTCAAGCAGTTCGTAGATGAACATGGGAAGCCGCTTTACCTTGCAAATTGTAACATGTCATATTCAAGCCTCAATCCTGGTTCATCGATGGTAATTCGTTGTGAGCTAGAACTCTTTTATGACACCCTAGTAGTTTGTTTTTGTTCAAAATATCAAGGGTTGAAGGAAAACCCTCGGTATGTCACGCTCACCCGTTAAACCAATGACAAATTACCCAATGTTGATGGTCTAATACCCCATAATGCAGTAAATAATCCAATAGGTGATATAGAAAAGACACGCAGAAACACTTCCCTATGCTCTTTTTCGAAAACGGTTGGAAGCCAAAGGAACTATTTCTCATCCTAAATCAACGAACCCCTTTTCCTATGTTTAGTCAATTGGAAGTTCTAGTGATTCAAAGTATTATTTGAATGTCACCCAACCCATCTCTACTAGAAGATCCAAAAAGTTGCATGAGTTGAGAGAAAAATTGTCCAAGTACACAGCAAGGTTTGTCCAATTGTTGGAGGGTAGGGATGATTTCTCCCTTCTTGTGAATTTGCAAAGTAAATATCAAACTTCTTACAACTGCGCTTTGTATAGCTCTTGGTCGTCTTCTCTACCAGTGTCTGATGTTGGGACTGGATTCTCCTTTTGTCATAAAATTTTTATGATTGCGAAGTCTAATATTGATGCTGAAAATCTTGGGTTTTTTATCCTTTCACAAGTACTTGTTCCTCCCAAAAAATCGGTAGCACTTATGCCATTTTGCGGTCCTATCTATTGCTGGTCTGATTACTTGAATATTGTTAAATACAAGCATAGAATTTCCATGTATAGTATGTGCATGAATGATTACATTTCTGGAAACTTTAATAGGAATAACATGTTATATATAGATGGTTGTCCATGCACTCATGGAAATAGTACAGGGTTCAAAAATAGTTCTAGGTGCTCTGTTGCCAAATTTCTGTGGTGATAGGTTGTTGGAGATGTAATCGGAAAAACCACAGTATCGAAATGACGAGGTCGACGTTTCGAATCCATATCAGGATCCATCATCACGACACAGTGGAATGTGGAGAGGGTGAGAACCAAAGTTAAATATTGGAACCAGTTAGAAAGTCTAAGGTCGGCCGCGGAGACTAGGGTTTGCTAGGTCGGAGAATTTTCAATTTTTAATTCTATTTGATTACAATTGCGCGAAAAAATTATTTTCTAAACCTATTAATTGGAAAAGAATTGTTTATATTATTAAATCTATACAATGGCTCAATTGAGACAATATGAAAAATTGTTTTATTAAGGAGATTTCAATCATTTTTAGCCCTAAAGTTTTTGAAATGGTTTTTAAAAAAAAACTTACTTAATGCCCAAAAGTTTAAACCCTAAAGTTATAGATTTATTATCATTCACAACAATTTTAAAAGCATTAGTTTTTAATTTATTATTATTAATAACCAATTTTAAAAACCTAATAATAAATTCAAAAAACCTAAAGTTATTAAATTAATGAATTTTGATATTAATCATAACTAA
>LPNX010168017.1:716329-786680 GCA_001517045.1 Pseudotsuga menziesii
CTTAATTATAGGATTTTAGAGGTTGGAAAAATCCTTTAAAACCTTAAATTTTAGATTTATTATTATTAATAACCTTAATAATAAAAGACCTTAAAGTTTCTCAATTTATTATTATTAGTAACAATTAAAAATTGAAAATTCTCCGACCTAGCAAACCCTAGTCTCCGCGGCCGACCTTAGACTTTCTAACCGGTTCCAGTATTTAACTTTGGTTCACACCCTCTCCACATTCGACTGTGTCCTGGTGATGGATCCTGATATGGATTCGAAACGTCGACCTCGTCATTTCGATACTGTGGTTTTTCCGATTACATCTCCAACAAGTTCTAGGTGCTCTTTATTTTCTGTAAATTGTTCATCTGAGGAACACTTTAATGACCAAGAGTTCTTTATGACTCAGGAAAGCGTCAAGATTTGTTGTCGTACATACAATACGTAGTTTGTCTCTTAGTGACGAGTTGTTAATAAACTACAACTTTTGTATACAACCTACAGCTCGCCAGACACGTCTCGAATTGGGAAAAACCTTAGATGTTCCCTTGGGGTGTAAGACAAAAAACATTGATTAATTGTATTTGTCAATTTACAATGGGAGCCATGTTAACGTATTGCTCAGTTTGAAATTATGTTTTATAAATTATTAATTTAATTTATAAATTGAATTTGAAAATGTGTTTCTCGGTTTTAATTTTTTATATTTAATGGGGAATTGATGTTAATTTATCACTCAATCTGAACGTTTTCTTTATAAATTGTTTGCAGCTTATCATTTTATATTGAAAATAATTATTGTGCTTCTATAATAATTGTTTTGTATAATAATTTATCAAACCAATTGCAATGTACTTACCAACACCATCGATGTAATGTTCAATATTTTTTAAATCAAGATTGTGATGATGAGCGACCCACCTACCATCTTCCATTGCACCCTAGTACAATGTCAAATCAAGTGAATGATGAAAAAAGAGTGCAACTTGGAGAGGAAGAATACCAAGCATGGTTGAATCAACCACCTTTTCAATTTCCACTGCATCCATCCTCACCAATTAGGAATTCCTTCAATGATAGTAGTTCTTCACATGTTGGCAATGGAGACAATTAATTATACGTTGGTATGAATGAGCTATTATGAAAATGGAGTGCCATGGATGCAATGTTATTTCATACATTCCAGGAAAAAGAGCTAGGGGATGACACTCGTATCACTGAATCCTTCTTCAAAAGCCTTAAATCGACAAATTCCACACCTCTTTGAACCTGGCCGATCAAAGACTACATAGTTGGGTACAAGAATGCTACTGTACAAATTGAAAGCAAAGTATGGAATGTTTGATGCATGTTTCATAGCGATGTTGAGATAACTAACCATTGATTATATTATATTTTGAGGAATCTAGTTGAACAGTGATTATTGAAAATGGTTGATTTTGTGAATGTTAAATGACATTGTACACTTGTATTTCCCACTAAATCCGGGTTATTCAAAGATAAGGTTCTTCCAAATGATAATGTATTGCCTGGAAGATGCAAAGAGGTAAAAAAAATGTTGAAAATGTTGGGTGTTTAGTACATATCATATCATGCATGTCCCAATGATTGTATTCTATATAGAGGTGAATATGTAGACAAAGAGATATGTCCAAATGTGGGCATGCCGGATGTTGTTGTAATTAAAAATTCGAAAGATATTATGTTGTATATTATTATTGTTTATTGTTGTACCCCTGTCGGAGATGTTTTCCCTTTGTTCGGGATGTCATTATTATGTATGGTCATTGAGGTAAAACCTTCGTTGTAAGTCAGGGAAATAGTCCCCAGAATAAATAAAGGAAAATGTATTTTGAAGTCTTCCAAGGTAGATCGTCCCCGAGTAGAGAACCTGATCGACCTAGTTAGTTAAGTGAGTCACACAACTAAAGAATATAAATAGGGAGGATCCATACCTCATTTGATACACTCACTCACTCTCAAGTTGGCATAAGGAGAGAGAGAGGACAGGGAGAAAGAGAGAGAGATGCAAAAGACTTCTTATTCTTGGGTTTTTCCATCCTGTGATATTGTATTAGTGACATAACTATTTTGAGGAAGTTTACGGGGTTTTCTCCTTTATGGTTTTCCTGAAGAAAATATTTGTGTCTTGTGTATATTGGATATATTGTTGTGCTTGTTATTCTTTCAGATAAATATCCTAATCAATTTGAATTAAAGTAGAAAAGCTAACATGGTATCAGAGCCACTCTGAAAGAAGACATAGTACAACTGCGGAAACCAGGGATTCCAAGAACCAACACTTTTCTCCACAATATTTCTAGAAAAGAGGACTAGGCTAACCTTCTTCAAGGAGGCACATTTTTGGGTAGAGAAATATTTCAGTTTGAATAACTTTCAATTTTTTACTGCAGGAAACTACAAGAAGGAACTAGGGCTTCAAAGTTCAAGTTCTTCTCTCCAAAAATCATAAAAAAAAGAGGGCTAGGCTAACTCGCCCTAGGAGGGCGCATCTTTTGGAGGAAGAAAAACAAATTTGGAGAGTTTTCATTTTTGACCCAGATACTAATGCATGAGAAAACTAGGTCATCAAGATTTTTGGGTTTTCCTCCATCAATATGGAAAAATGAGTACATTAGGAAACTTGCCCTAAAAGAGAGCATCTTTTTGTCGAGTCAGAAATGAGATCCACAATTTTCATTTTTGGCCTCATCTCTCCTACCCGGGGGGAATAGGGCATTAAGGTTTTGGAGTTTTCCTCCACTAAGTTTGGAAAATGACCTTACTGAGAAGCCACCTCAAGGAGGCACATCTTTTTATCTAGGCAAAATTCCAAAATTCTAAGTTTGGAAAATTAGGGTTTCTCTAACAAACCCTAGTTAAACCAACTCACGAACTAGGTTGGGAATATCAAATTGGTAAGATATAAATATTTTATTTTCCATTTTAGGTTATCATTTCAAAATGACTCATCACACCCAGCTTGATGATAAGCTTGGGGGAGATAACAAATTTCGAGCATGGAAGTGTAGGATCTCCCTGATCCTTGAAGAAAATGATTTGGATCAGTATATCCGTGAGAAAGTTCCATCTACAAAGGGAGATGACGCTAAGGATATCCATAAGAAGAACTTGGTCAAGTCCAAGAGAATTATTGTAGATACTATTAAGGATCACCTCATCCTTCATGTGTCATATTTGAAGACACCTAAGGAAGTGCTCCATGCTTTGATGAAGCTATTCGAAGGAAAGAACGTCAATCATAATATGACATTAAGGAATCGACTAAAAAATGTGAATATACAAAATTCAAATACCATGCAATCATACTTCACAAGGGTTTCCCAAATCAAGGAACAAATCGAATCAGTTGAAGAGAAGGTAGAAGAAGGAGATATTGTTATGACCACCTTGAATGGTCTCCCAAGACCATGGGATTCATTCATTCAAGGAATGTGTGCCAAAAAGAAGATGGTCACTTTCAACAGACTTCGGGAAGAATGATTCCAAGAAGAATCTTAGATCATAAAAAGATAAGAGAAGATGGGAGCAATTAATGATCAAGCTCTCATAATCCACACAAGAAGAAATTACAACAAGAGGGAGGACCATCATCACAAAATACAAAGGAAACCCTTAAAAGTTATATCTAGTATTAGATGTTACACATATGATGAGAAGGGACACTACACCATAGATTTTCCCATAAACAAAGGCTCCTCCAACAAGAAGTCGAACAAGAAAATACATCAAGCTCACACCACTGAAGATGATGAACCAACAACGAAAAGAATCAGAGAAGAAAAAGAAGATTCCTTAAGTGATGAGGAATGTGTACTTTAATATAGAAGGATTCAACCCATGATAAAGAAGGACCTATTACCCATCTTAGTATTTGGATAAGAAGGGATGCAGTTGTGAATGAAGAAGTGACACTCATATTCACAACTAATATGCAGTCCCATATGATCTATGGTATAGAAGACTTGCTCAAGCATGAGCAAGAAAAACACGGGTCCTCAAAATCGGATAATGAAGTAGAACACATTGTCAAGACTCCAGTAATTCCTGCAAGAAGACAAGGATCAAGAGGGAGTCAACCCACCAAAAAACAAAGATAAGTGCTTAAACTATAATTTCATATATATCCAATTACTTAAATGATACGGTTTAGTTGTGCACATATTTATATTTGGTTGATGTATTATGCATGATTGAGTGTCTGTATTTATGAACAATATACTACTAACTTGAATGCGATGGGTAAGTAGACTATGGTGCTGTATAACATTCCATTTCTACTTATCTGGAATGAAACCTTTTTTATGACATATTGTGAGTAGTGCACTCTTAATAATGTTCTAGTGAAGATGGAAGGCATTTAGAAAGTTACCGTATGGATAAATGTTGCATTGGCTAAGATAGTTACATGTTTGTGTGACATGCATTAGAATTTGTCGCTATTAATATTGTTTTTTAAATTATGAAATGTTTCTAATCATGCAACTTAATTTGACTTGTAGGAAATATCATGTACAATCACCTACAAGAAAAGAAGGATGAGACTTTTTTCTGAAGAACAAGTGATGACGGTTCAACTAGAAGATTCACTCCAACAACAAAATGAAGAGGAAACAGAAGCTCCTAGGGTCAGAGACACTATGTCGAAAGAAAAAACTTAAGAAGAATATAAGAATCATGATATGACTAAGCCACAAAGAGTGGTATATCCACATCGATAGACGAAGACCATCTTGGGCACGAGAAATCATCCAAGATGAAGAAAAGTATGACAAGACTTCCAAACAAAGTAAGATTCCTCGGACACACTCCAGTTATGTGGAAATGTTGTGTGACATCATTGATTCAGATCCTTCTAGCTATGAAGAAGCTACTAAGAAGAAATGGAAGGAGGCTATGATCAAAGAGTACCAGTTCATCATGGAGAATGATGTGGTTCAGAGACCTGAAGGGAAGTCCATAGTGTCTTCCATGTGGATATACAAGATCAAGCATGCTGCAGACTGTAGCATTGAAAAAAACAAGGAAATATTTGTGGCACGTGGATTCTCCTAGAACTAAGGCATAGACTACGAAGAGACATTTTCACCCATAGCAAGATACACTTCCATCAGATCTTGCATTGGTTGCAGTAA
This sequence comes from Pseudotsuga menziesii, assembly GCA_001517045.1. Lineage (NCBI taxonomy): Eukaryota > Viridiplantae > Streptophyta > Pinopsida > Pinales > Pinaceae > Pseudotsuga > Pseudotsuga menziesii. The sequence continues at coordinate 721,477 of LPNX010168017.1, forward strand.
TGAAATGCAAGGTAAATAAGATGGACGTCAAGACAACATTCTTGAATGGTGTAGTTGAATAGGAAGTGTACATGGAGAAGCCACTAGGATTTTAGACACAAGGCAAACATAATCATGTGTGCAAGTTAAAGAAATCCTTGTGCAGATTGAAACATGAACCTAGGACATGGTACGGTAGGATGGACAACTTCCTGATGAGCTTATGATTTACCAAGAGTAAATCAGTTTCCAACCTTTACTTAAAGGTTGAAGGCGTAAGGCCAGTGAGACTCCTGCTATATGTTGATGACCTATTTTTGATAGGATAGAATGAACTCATTGCATATGCAAAGAGGAGGATTTCCGCTAAGTTTGAGATGAAAGACCTGGGGATGATGCAATCATTCTTAAGCATGGAGGTGTGGTAGAGTGTGGATGGGATATTCCTTGGTCAAGAAAAGTATATCGTGGATATTCTGAAGAGATTCGAAATGCTATACTGCAAGGAAATGGCCACACCTATGGCATCGAACTTGAAGCTAATGCGTGATGCTTCATAAGAGTCAGTTGATGGAACTATTTATCGCCAAATGATTGGTTCGTTGATGTACCTAATGAATATGAGACTAGAAATATGCTTTGTTGTGAATTCCTTGAGCCAGTTCCTGACGAATCCGAGACATGTTCACCTGATTTCTATAAATCATATATTGAGGTACTTGAAGGGTATAATTAAGTATTGACTCGAGTATGATGCAAATCAGAATATTAACCTACACGGTTATGTTGATTCATATTGGGAGGGCAGTGCCACTGATAAGAAGAGCAATTCAGGATGTTGCTTCGGTTTGGGGTCCAATATGATCTCCTAGTTTAGAAGGAAGCAGTCCTGCGTGGCGTTGAGTATAGCCGAAGCAGAGTATGTTGTAGCCTATTCATCTAGTTTTGAGGTAGTATGGCTTCGGTTAGAGGCGACTTGTATCTTTTGTGACAACCAGAGTTGCGTGTTGTCGGAGAACCCTATCTTCCATGAAAATTTGAAGCACATCGAGATCAAGTATCACTATATCCAGGACATGGTGTAGATAGGAGCAGTGAAGCTCCAGTATGTGGTGATAGATGAATGAATAGACGATGTATTGACCAAGTCACTAGCTAGAGTGAAGTTCAAATACTTCAAAGAGAGACTTGGTGTCATCCAGATTGAGGTCCCTAGAAAGAGGGAGTGACGATTTTTTGCATGGTCATAGATGCAAGTGGTCCTTGGGAAGTCATGCACTTGCTGTGCACTTGGAATTCTCCCATGCTGGAGATGACGAAAGATAGAAAGACACAAATGCACTAAAGAGAGGCCTCTCACAGTGGTAGAAACATGGAGTCCTTGGGACGTAATGTGTCCTGGCGTGCTCCTTTGCTGAAGACAAGTCTCGCGTGGTGGTAGATGCAGGTAGTCCTTGTGACATAATGTGTCCTAGCGTGCTCCCATGTTGGAGACGATGAGAATTCCATCGGTCACAAGACACTTGGTGTGCACCTAGGAGATTTTCTCATAGTGGTAGATGCATGTAGTCATTGGAACGTAATGCGTCCTAGCATGCTCCTATGATGGTAGAACATGAGCTGACCGTGAAGAGATGTAATGAACTTGGTGTGATCCTAGGAGATTCTCGCATGGTGCAAGACACATAAATTCCTTGGGATGTAATGTGTCCTAGCGTGCTCCCATGATGGTAGAACCTGGGAATTATGTTGGACATGAGGTATGCATCTGGGATTCTCTCCATTTGCGATGATGATATGATATGGATACAACAAGACAATGGTAGGAGACATAGGTGATTGCATTGGAAATGTAATGTATGGTCCTCATATGTACCTACGTGATGGCATGCTTGTGGATATGATGAAGACCTAGATGCATAGGCCTACACCCAACACAAAACAGTGCTGGCTCTATAGAAAATTCCTATCATAGATAGATTTGATAGATGTCACTAATCCATGATCGACAATATGGGGACTACAGAAGCAACGATGACGATGATGCAACGATGATGATGTGTCCAGAAGTGTTGATGATTGTGGTGAGAGAATAACTCTCTAGTTAAGAGGGAGTGTTGTTGTAATTGTAACTTCAGAAGATATTATGTTGTATATTATTATTGAATATCATTGTACCCCCATCAAAGATGTTTTCACTTTGTTCGGGATGTCATTATTATGTATGGTCATTGAGGTAAAACCTTCACTGTAAGTTGAGGCAATACTCCCCAGAATAAATAAAGGAAAATGTATTTTGAAGTCTTCTAAGGTAGGCCAGCCCCAATTAGAGAACCTAACCGGCCTAGTTAATTAAGTGAGTCACACAACTGAAGAATATAAATAGGGAGGATCCCTCTCTCATTTGATACACTCACTCACTCTCAAGTCTGATTAAGGAGAGAAAGAGGATAAGGAGAAAGAGAGAGATATGCATAAGACTTCTTATTCTTTGGTTTTTCCATATTGTGATTTTATAACAATCGGTACAATTTATAAAATGGACCTAATGGTGCACCAAAATCATATGAGTGCACCGATTTTTCCCATTCTATGAACACATTGTTAACCATTTTCGATAAATGTAATTCTGTTGTGTCAATGTCATCTAAAAGAACCAACACCAGTGTAATGACGTGGAATGGGCACACCAACATTAGGATTTTGTAAAATGGTTAAATAATATATTGTCAGTGCGTTCAATTCAAGTAAGTGCAACGTTAATGACACATTTGCTTCAACCAAACACAGTGTTTATTAAAAACCATTACCAAACATTAAAAAAATATTTATGGTGCACTTATGGAATGTAAGTGCACCGCCAATGGTGCCCTTAAATTCCCTAGACGCACCGTATAATTAATATTTTATTATTATTTAATGTTAATTGATGCATTTGATATATTTAAGAGCATCCATAAACCGATGCTCTAAAATATTAAACGCACTGATGTTACCATTTTTACGTTCATTTTATTTTTACGATCCGGTGCATATCTTCCCAGTCCGCCAACGTCATGTTAAAGCACCGATATCGGTGTAGTGACACGACCTAGGCGCATTGCATAACTTAGCCTTTTTTAATACTTTATGTTTTCCAATGAGTTTTATAAATTGGAGGGCATTGAAAATCCGGTGCTCCAAATTATAGAATGCGATGTTTACAAATTTTATATTTTTAATATATATTTATGGGAAACAAGGCATTCTATCCGTTCCACTCGCACCATTTGTGGTGCGTCCTATAAAATTTTATAAGGTGCACCGCAGTCTGATGCGAACTAAACGACTTGAACACACCTCGTAGATTTTTTTTTTAAGTACAGAAAATTAAGGATTAATTCAAAAAACCTAATTCGTTAAAATAATAAATTATGAGGTAAGAAACAACTTACTCGTTGAATGATCCTTCAAGGAGGCATCCCGGTGATGCATGGAAAATTTGAATTTTGACCATCGTTTGTCAAAATTCAAACTCGCAGCAACAACTGGTACATATGAAGAATGTTTCCACCTGGACCATGGATGTTAGGGCGTCCAAGTGGGAAAGGTTTCACACTAGTGCAATTGGGAAAAAATGCATTGAGTAGTGGTAAAAATGATTTTTACCTCGTGGTTTGTATTTTTATTAAACCTTGTTTCAGTGTGTTGTCAAGTAAAGTGCACTGGTGCGGGAGTAAAACTTGATGCACCATATAATAATTTTTTATTAGTATAAATTAATGGATTTTTCATTGAATATTTTTAATGATGACAATCAATGTGTTTGGTAAATAAAAACACATCGATGCATATATTATACTGACACACCATTAAGCAAGGTTTGTAAATGAAATTTAAATGAATTTTGCAATGAAATTATTTGTAGTAGAATGTAGTGCATTTATTTATTAAACACACACCAGTTTGTTTAGGGTTATAGTGTGCACCGGTATTAGATTTCTTATTAAATATAGAAATTGAAAGTACTATGTGTTTAGATGTATTAAACGATCTGGTGCGTAAATAGTATAATGCCCCGATGCATGTATGATATATAGGCACACTGATGGATGATTATTAAAATGATACGAGTTTTTAAATTAATTTTTCTTTGTTTTATGGTTTTAATTTGTTGTGTTGCGATATAAATTCGGTTCACATGATGAAATATAGTAGGAAAGAGACCGGTGCATTAAATTTGTGTAAATGCACCAATTAAAAATAAATGCTAAAACCTCAGCTCGCTTGCCTCAGCTAGAAACCTCCACTAGAAACGAATATTCAGCCTCTTTTTTATGGGCTTCCTCTATAACCTCTGCTACAGGGCCTTTTCCTTGTAGTTAGAATCAAGTGAAAAATATAGTGGAAGAATACAAAGATATCTTTGCTTCACCTATAGGGGTGCCTTGAAACTACTAGGCCAAGTATCCAATTGATTCGATACATGTTGCTCCTTTACCTAATGGACCAATATATATATATATATATACACACACACACAATGTATTCTAAAGAATGAACAAATTAAATGTTAGATTCAATACCTCATCCAAAAAGAACACGTTCAACTAAGCTTCTCATCTTGCAGGATACAATTGTGTTAGTGTAGAAGAATGATGAGACATGGTGACTCTATATTGATTACAAATCTCTAAACAAAATCACAATCTAGAACTAATATCCAATCCTTATGATTAAAAATCTTCTTGATCAACTCAAGGGTGTTGAGTGCTTTTTTAGGATTGATCTAAATCCAACATACCATTAAGTACCATTTGAGAAAACTAATGTATGGAAGTCTATCTTCAAGCTTAAAAAGGATTTTTGTGTGGTTGGTCATGCCCTTTGACTAAATAATTCTATTCAAACATTCATGAGGATGATGGAAGATATATTTTCATCACAAATTATTTTGTAGTCTTATATTTGGATGATATTCTCATTTAACAAAACATGTGTAGAAAATTTATAGCACGTTCAACAAATTGTGAGCAGTCATGTGGTAGCATGAGTTATATGCCAATATGGAGAAATAATATTTTGACATGTAGATAATTAAGTATCTAGGATACATTATGGATGAAGATGGTGTATTATGTGAATCTATCCAGGATCTAAGTTATTCCTGATTTTCCAACCTTAAAAAATCTAATAGATCTCTACATTTATCGGGGATTGCCAAATTCTATTGTAGGTTTATGTTGGGATTACCTCATATCACTTGGCCCCTAACCCAAGTGACCATGGGTATGGCCAAATACAAATTCATTTGGCTTGATTCATAGAAGAAATCATTCAAAGACATAAAACATCACCTTTGTTTGGTGCCAGTACTCACTCTACTAAATATGTAACAACCCTTCAAGATTGAGATAAATGATTCATATTATGTTTTTGGTGTATTATCCACTCACCGTGGACATCTAATTTCCTATCATAGTGAGACAGTCTCCATTGTAGTTAATATGTACACTATGTAAGGATATGTATTCTATTGTGAAATACTTTTACCAATGGAAGAATTACATTCTAGCAAAGTGTTGGAGTTGTTATCCAACTTACACACTTTATTTGGTCAATTTTGGCCTAACTACCCACTATCCTAAGTTTAATTGACTTAATCGGCATCAAATTATCACACTATGACATCAGCATGAGCACACCCATGCCTTCCTTCAATCAAGGAGGAAAACTAAGGCTTCTCCTTCAATTGGGGAGGCTAACTAGGCTTCCTCCTTCAAACAAGGAGCAATTCTGGGGTGATCTGAGTGTCATAAGTGCACCTAATTGCTAACTAATTTTTGTTTCACCTAACAATCAATTAAGCTGAGTTGTAAAGACACATCCATCATGCAATTGTCTATTTTAGGCTGATTGGGATGAACTGGAGTAAACTAATGTGCCTCCAACTACCTCTGTTGACCAGTATCACTTCAGTTAACTTCATCGGAGCTACTTGGAGTTAGTGATGTGCTACCACCTACTATTTGGCATGTAGTGACATGTGTCTTACATTCAGTTAGACTCAGTCATCTATTACACTTTGATTCAGTTAGGACTTGGTGAGAGTCAGTTACAGTTCAGTTTAGTGGTTAACTAAGTGTGTCTAGTGTTGGCTAACAGTCAATTAAGCTACACCCATCCATGCAATTCGAATGAAATCCTAGTGAATTCAAATTGGCTTGGAATTCATGCATTCTGCATGACATTGTATTGTATTATTCGTTCTTTCATTGATTATACTGCAACCTCCTATTGAAGTACCATTACATTATTTCATGTCTATTTTGTCTTGAATCACTTGTGAGTTTATACTTTGTCCCAAGATCGTTGTGACAGAATTAATATGGTATCAGAGCCACGACGAGACGAAGCTATTCTTCAAGAAAAACATGATTTTTGTCGGATCTAGCATGCAAAATTGAACAAAATCTCAAATTCCAGCACTGCACCAGAAGCTGAAGGTTTACCGCTTAATACCCCAAGTAAAGAAATTGTTGATCAATCTTGCTTGATCGATTATGCTGGGTGTGATGAAAACCTGAAATGTGCAGGCTGTTCGACCTTACGGTGACTTTTTTTTCTTGATTGCAGGATTTATTACGGGTTCATTGAATTCACTACAGTAGAAGTGTGGCTTCTTCCATAGAACTCCTAACTCCTTTCAATTATCACCAATGAAAGGGAGATATGGAGATCCATCTACGTGCTAAAGGACTCTACAGAGTCACTATGGACATGGAGGAAGAGCCTAACCATGTTGTGGACAAGGCTAGATTATTTAACAAAATGGATGAAGCTTTTGGGTTTTTGTGTCTCTCTATCTCTAATGACGTTCTTTTCCATCTCTCAGGATTGAAGACTCCGAAATAAATTTGGGACCAACTTTCCTCCATGTATGACAAATAGGATGATTTGAGGATTTATCAGCTAGAGAATGAGCTGATTTCTCTTCAACCTGGCAATTTCAATACTCTCATTGACTTCTTCACAAAATTAAAGTATCTAGTCCTACAGTTAAAGCAGTGTGAGGTGAAGAAGGAGGATGATCAACTCATCCTCTCCATTCTCTCAAAACTTGGTGTCGACTACTCTGTATTTGTTTCCACTTTTCATTCAGGAATCTCACAACCCCTGGATGGAAGATGCCTTCTCTCAATGCCTTCATTGAGTCCCTAATGAATGAGCATGACAAGCTTGTTCAAATGGGGATCATTCGATCCTCAAAAGATCACGCCCTATTTGCTTTGGGGCCCAAATATCCAAAGGGGAAAGGGAATCAGAATCAAAATAGTAAATTCAAAGCTCCAAAGCTCAAAGAAAAGATCCAGCAGCAAGAAGAGTCTTTAGGCTCGAAGAAACACAAGAACAAAGGAAACCATGGGAAAGAGAAAGTCAAGTGTTCATATTACGGGAAGGGATTCCACCCTAAACATGCCTGCATGAAGAAGAAGCTTGATGAGATGACTTCTCTCCTCGAGAGAAACAATATCAATCTTCTTGAGAGTTTTCGGAAGAGAGATCACCAAGATCGGGATGCCCAGCAAGAAAGAGGACATGCTCTGATGGCAAGCACCTCGAAGCCAAAATATCTTCTCATAGAGTCTAGAGCTTCGAATCACATGATGGAAAGTAGATATTCCTTCTCTTCTCTAGACATCGATAAGAGAATTCCTATCCACACGGGAGATGATTCTACCATCATTTCGAAAGGACAAGGTACAATAGATCTTGAACATGGCACTTTTTTCAATGTTCTGTATGTACCGTCCTTGGCCTCTAACCTCCTGAGTGTATATCAAATGACTCATACTGGAATTCCCAAGAGAGTAACCTTCAGCCCCAACGATGTAGAAATCATTGAGATTGCATCTGACAAACTTGTTGCAAAAGGCTTAGCAAACCATCATGCAAAAGGCTATGAGTTTTCCCATTTTCTGGCGGATGCAAAGCCCATTGCTCTTCTGACTCATGGAAATGAGGTTAGCAGAATATGTCATGAGAGATTTGGTCATTTAAATTTCAAGTACTTTCAGAAACTTTAGAAATATTCCATGGTTGAAGGCCTCCCAGTCATCAAAGCTACCACCAGAGTTTGCAAAGGTTGTGTTGTTGGAAAACACCCTGAGCACAAGTTTGATCGGGGAAAGGCAAGCCGTGCATCATGTATCTTGGAGCTGATTGATTCTAATATTAGCAGACCGATGCCCACCACATCCATGAATGTATCTCGGTATGGACTCACCTTCATAGATGATTTTTCTAGATACACTTGGGTTTTCTTCATCAAGAAAAAATACGAAGTTTTGGAGAAATGTGTTGAGTTGAAAGCACTGGTTGAGAATGCCTCTGAGAGAAAGATTAAATCTTTGAGATATGATAATGGAGGGGAATATATCAGTAATTAATTGCTGCAAATATGTTTAGACAGTGGGATCAATATCCAACATTCCGTTCCCTACACTCCTCAGCAAAATGGTGTAGCGGAAAGGAAAAACCACTCTCTCAAGGAGATGACCGCATGCATGCTGGAAGCAAAAGGATTGGATGAAAATTTGTGGGCTGAGGCCATGAATGTTGCTGAAAACATTTAGAACAGAGTACCTCACTCCTCCATCAAAGGAAAGACACCTTTTGAAGCCTATTTTGGACACAAGCTGGATGTGTCAAATTTCAGGGTGTTTGGGTCCACTGCATGGGCCTGAATTCTGCATGACAAGAGGAAGGATTTGCAACCGCAAAGTGTTGAATTTTTGTTTATTGGATATACAAAATAATATAAAGGTTTCAATCTGCTGAATATTATAACAAAACAAATTTTCATCCAAAGGAGTGTCCGATTTGAAGAGCCTCTCCAGGAGGTAGAACTAGTCAAGGAGAAATCTACTGAAATTCCCTCTTGTTCTGCTCATTATTCGAATGATGAATTTGGGAGTGATGGCTCTGATTTTTATTATATGATTCCTGATATCAGTAAGAAACAAATATCAGTTTCATAATCAAATTCTTAAGTGCAAACACATCTCCCAAATTGGGCCAAGAAAACACTCTCTTCCGCTGGGGAAAACATTGGAAATCCTGCTGATCCAAGTAGAACTCGGTCTGATTTTCAAAGAGAAGGTATTGTGCTCTCTTGTCATGATTCATTGTTGTCTGAGACCTGTTATTTAATGATTGGGTTATATCCTAATTCCTACTACCATTCTCGAAAATATCCAAGATGGCAAGCTGTTATGGATGAAGAGTTTAATTCTCTTCGAAAAAATGCTACTTGAGAGCTAGTCTCTCTTCCACCTGGGAGGAAATTAGTTCAATGCAAGTGGTTTTTTTGTACAAAGGTTTCTGCTGATGGAAAAAACTAAAAATATAAGGCAAGGCTGGTTGAAAAAGGGTTCTCCCAGGTCCAAGGTGTGGACTATCATGAGACCTTTGCACCGGTGGCAAAGATCGACTCCATCCGCCTAGTTTTGGCCATTGCGGTATCCAAGCACTGGGAGGTGCATCATATGGATGTCAAGAGTGCCTTTCTACATGGATATATTCATGAGGAAATATATATGAAGCAGCCTGAGGGGTACACATCAGATACTTATTTGGTTTGCAAATTGCAGAAATCACTCTATGGGTTGAAACAAGCCCCAAGATCATGGTATGCCAAGATGGATGCCTTTCTACTTTCACAAAACTTCCAAAGGTGTAAATCAGATCCGAATGTGTATCTACAGTAGTATGCTGCTAATTTACTTATTATTGTTTTATATGTTGATGATATTTTGATTACAAGAAGCATACTTGCCTCCATTGTTTTCGTTAAAACTACTCTTCATGATGCATTTGAGATGACCGATTTGGGGCTCTTGAAGCAATTTCTGGGGCTTGAAATATCCCAATATTTTGATGGGATAATGGTAACTAAGTATAAATACATTTCAGACCTGTTATTTAAGTTTAACATGGCTGAATGTAAGGCTTCCCCATTCCCTTTCCTCTCAGGGATCAACCTTGAAGAAGGAAAAAACACTCCACCCATGGATTGCACTATCTACCGCCAACTGATTGGTAGCTTGCTTTACTTGACACATTCACATCCTGATATTTGTTATGATGTGAATTTTGTATCAAGATACATGTAGCAGCATCATGATCTTCATTGGAAGGCATCCAAGAGGATCATTTAGTACATTCAGGGCACAAGATCCTACGACATTCATTATGCTGCAGATTCAGATTGGGCAGGGGATTCCATTGATCGAAAGTCCACTTCTGGGTATGTCTTTATGTTTGGTGGTGGCCCCATTTTTCAGTCCAGAAAAAATCAGGCTGCCATTGCATTGTCTTCAACAGAGGCCAAGTACAGGGGAGCAGTGAATGCTTGCATCCAAGCTGTTTGGTTGCAAGAATTCTTTCAGAGTTTGAGATTGGTAGTACTTTGTCCACAGTCATATTTTGTGACAATCAAAGTGCTATTAATATCTCCATAGATCCAATCACCAGGAAGAGGAAAAAACATGTTGAGATACACATGCACTACATCAGGGAGTTTGTGCATGACATGACCATTGTTCTGCAATACTACCCTACATATGAGCAGATTGCAGATATCTTCACCAAGCTCTTTACAGAGAAAAAAATCACTTACCTCTATTCACTGTTGGGGGTGAGTTCATCAGGGTGATTAGATTACTTCTTTAGTGTTCATCTTGAGGGGGGGGGTTTCCCACTAGTTTTTCCCTCTTTCTTCACTTAGATTTTATTTTGAGCATTGTTAGAGTTACATTTTTGTACAGGGTGACCTATGGCCTTTGTTGCCGGGGCCCTAGCATTTCATGCATTTGATTTTACCCCTCCCAAGTATAGATTAAGGGGGGGTGTTGGAGTCATTATCCAACTTACACACTTTATTTGGTCAGTTTTGGCCTAATTACCCACTATCCTAAGTTTAATTGACTTAATCGGCATCATATGAGAACACTATGAAATCAGCATGAGCACACCTATGCCTTCCTTCAATCAAGGAGGAAAACTAAGCCTTCTCCTTCAATCAAGGAGGTTAACTGGACTTCCTCCTTCAATCGGGGAGGCTAACTGGGCTTCCTCCTTCAAACATGGAGCAATTCTGGGGTGATCTGAGTGTCATAAGTGCACCTAATTGCTAACTGATTATTGTTTCACCTAACAATTAGTTAAGCTGAGTTGTAAAGGCGCCTACATCATGCAATTTTATATTTTGGGCTGATTGGGATGAAATGGAGTAAACTAATATGCCTACAACTGCCTCTACTGACCAGTATCACTTCATTTAACTTCATCGGAGCTACTTGGAGTTAGTGATGTGCAACCACCTACTATTTGGCATGCAGTGACATGTGTCTGAGTTACATTCAGTTAGAATCAGTCATCTATTGCACTCTGAATCAGTTAGGACTTGGTGAGGGTCAGTTATAGTTCAGTTTAGTGGTTAACTAAGTGTGTCTAGTGTTGGCTAACAGTCAGTTAAGCTACACCCATCCATGCAATTCGAATGATCTCCTAGTGAATTCGAATTGGCTTGGAATTCATGCATTTTGCATGACATTGTATTGCATTATTCATTCTTTCATTGATTATACAAAGCTGCAACCTCTTTTTGCAGTACCGTTACATCATTTCATGTCTAATTTATCTTGAATCACTTGTGACTTTATACTTTGTCCCAAGATTGTTGTGACAGAAATAATAGAAAGGAGATGATCATCCACCCCAATTAGAAGGACCTATAGTTAATGAAGACATGCGAAAAGTTATAGAACAAGCACAATCAGAATTGGTCCACACACTTACAACATTCCACTTGAACATCAAGTACATGAAGGTTAACACAAATCATGTTCCAAATTGTCTCAACTAACCTCCAACTATAGTGTTGACTACAATGCTCAAGTATTATGGACATGAGAACTTTGGGTGCCCCCAATTGTATTATAGTGCCCTTGAGTTCATTGTTATCTAGTAGAGATTGGACACAATTAAACCAATCTAAGAATTTCATATCTAGTTTGTAATTTTATGCCATCTAGTCCATCTCTATGTATCTTCAAGTGAACGGGACAAGCTCATTTGGTAGGCTCGTTATAGTTAGATGGTAGGGCACTTCGACATGGAGACGAAAGTGGCAGTGTTGCAAAAGTACTTCTATAGGAAAAATATCTAACGAATGTCAATGGGTATATCAAATCATGCACTACATGTGTTATTTCCAAACTTACCATCAAGAAGCAGTCATTGTACACTCGTTCCTACCCTAGATAGATCCTAGGTGTTTATCTCCATGGAATACATGTATAGACTACCTTCAACCAAGCATGGAAATGACCATGTATTTGTTATTGTTGATTAGTTCTATAAGATGTATATTTTTACATCCTATAAGAAGAGTATCACAATAGAGTCCACTACTAATCTCTTATTCAAGTATGTTTGGCCTCATTTCAAGATACCAAACACCCATTAGAGGAAATTTGAGGTCTAAAATGGGCCTCCTAAGGAAAATAATAAACTAATAGTTAAAATAATAAAATAATAGTTATTAATGTTGGAGGAAGAATGAAAAAACTACTTTTTGTGTTCGTATTTTCGACATATCTCCTTGTGTTTTTACTCAAATTCTGAGCAGGAGAGCTCATTGGATGCAGAATTTGATTCTGCATCCAACGAGTACCCACCCTGCATACTTTTGATGGACCCCTCTACCCAAAAACAAGAAATATCTGAAAAAATGTGATGATGATGTCATCATCACATTTTTCAAGTATTTCTTGTTTTTGGGGTAGCGAGGTCCATCAAAAGTATGTAGTGTGGGTACTTGTTGGATGCAGAATCAAATTCTGCATCCAACGAGCTCTCCCACTCAGAATTTGAGTAAAAACACAGGGAGATATGTAAAAAATACGAACAAAAAAAGTAGTTTTCTTTTATGACAAATATGTCAATTCAACCATTATGGTTGACTCNTTTCCCACTCACAAAATTGATTGTTGGCGCGTTTTCTTATAAGGCCCATTTTAGACCCCAAATTTCCTCTAACGATTATTTAAGTTAGGTATATAAGGAGGCCCCTAAGTACTTTCTAGTCTAACCTAGGTTAATGATGGACACCAAATTGACCAAATTGACTTCCTTTCACCCCCAAATCAATGATAGGCATAGGTAGTCAAGAAGATGATTGTGTATATCTTGAGCACGGCAACTCCAAAAATATATGCATAGGGGATGATAGCAATCCTTACATTTAACCTAGTTATAACACATCCCTTTATAGCCTAAATGGCCATAACCCCTTTCAAGTGTGCTTAACATTCCAACCACTGAACCTACTTGATGTAGCATTACCCATTTCATCTAGTACATAGGAAGTATCCTCCCATGCTCATAATTATGATGATAGAACATCAAAATTTGTTGAATGTATCTAGTAGATCCAACAACAAGTTCATGATATCTTAAAAAAATCCAATGCCATGTACAAGTAATGGAATGGTTAATGTCATGTTCACTACAAATTTCAAGTGGGAGATAAGGTGTGGTAGCATGTACAGAAGAGTTTCTCACAAGACCTCATCAGAAGCTCCACCCACTATGATATGGGCCTTACACCATCGCCAAGTTTGTGGGTGAGATTGATTTTGAATTAAGTATTTCTCATTTCCTTGGCTTACGCCCTATATTTAATGTGGAGTTTCTACGACCATGATTTACACCTCTCTTGCACACCTTAGTGGTGGCTAAGCACAACCCATGCAAAACTCTATCATAGCTACATTAAGTAGATGGTAATTAACTAGATCATGGACACCAAGATTAATGGCACCTGCCAATTTAAAATCTAGCTCTATCAATCCATCAAAGTAGGGAAACTCCCTCATTGGGGGTGAGATTTAATAAATTTTTCTGCATCTAATGGAGGAACTTGACACAATGGGGTCCACCGACCCCTAAGGAGGGACAATGGATAAAAGTAGATATTGGTGGCCAACAATCCATTAGAGGAATTTTGAGGTCCAAAATTCACTTCCTAAGGAAAATAATAAAATAAGAGTTATAATGTTTTTAAAGGGAAAACATTACTTTTTTTTCTATTTTATTTTCAACTTATCTCCTTGTAGGTTTACCAATAGAATTTCAATAAAATGAGTCAACCATAATGGTTGACTTGACATATCTGTCATAAAAAAAACTACTTTTTTTGTTCGTATTTTCAACATATCTCCCTTTTTTAACTTAAATTTTGAGCAGGAGGACTCATTGGATGCAAGATTAAATTCCACATCCAACGAGTACCCACACTGCATACTTTTGGACGGGCCCCACTACCCCAAAAACAAGAAATACCTGAAAAAACTTGATCATCGTCACGTTTTTTCAGGTATTTCTTGTTTTTGGGGTAGAGGGGTCCGTCAAAAGTATGCATTGTGGGTACTCGTTGGATTCAAAATTTAATTCTGCATCCAATGAGCCCTCCTACTCGAAATTTGAGTAAAAAAACAGGGAGATGTGTTGAAAAATACAAACAAAAATAGTAGTTTTTTTCTTTCTTCCTCCAAAATTAATAAATATTATTTTATCATTTTAACTATTATTTATTATTTTCCTTAGAAAGGCCCATTTTAGACCTCAAATTTCCTCTAATCTATTCCTTGTAAAATTGATCAAATTGCCATAGCATTGAATGCTTCATGAGAAGTACACATTTTTTTGAAGTTGTGCCTCATGTTTTTCTAGACATATTTTGTTGGATCCATTCCATACTTTTTCTGTGAGTTATATTTTCCGTGAAAAAATGTAAATATAATTAAAACAATTATGATAATATTCCAAATTTTATAAAATAGGGTATACAAAACAATATACTACTTACAAATTGTTCAACTAACCCTTGATACCATAACATATACTTAATCGAATGTCAATCAAATGATTGAATGGTTCTTCTTTGTATATGAGCATAGTGTAGAAAACATCCATGGATACTTATAGAATAATTGAAATAAAAAATAAAAAATTGAAATGTTAACTAAGGAAATGAAAGTACTCCTCCCAAATCTTGTAATCAATACTTTTATCTTATTGTCTCATTTTATGTAATGAATGGGGTCCATTTTTCTTTCTTTTCTACAACAACGAAACAATTGAAATGAGTATTTCATGCAATAAAAATCATTAATTATACATAAAAATTCAACAATTGCATACTTTTGGTCCACATTGTTATGGGATAGCTCTTCAAGAGGTAATGAGTGATAAGTAAGATCTCTCCTCTAATATAGGGGTGGCCATGAGTTTGATTATCTTCAATTCCATTAAGATGAGGTGCTTTAAACTTAGGCACTGACCATTTTACACTAGGTACCATTCTTGAAACGAAGGGAAGTGCTTGGGAGTTTCATACAAAGTTAAATTTGAAGGATATGTATGTATGTATGTACCCACTCTATAAACTAAATGGGTTTTGATAGCAATTGTAATTGGTTGACCCCCAAAACTATTGGTGCTAATTATTTTCCCCTCTCCTCTCTTTGTTAGCAATATCTAGTTTGATTAGATTACAAGGACAAGGGTTTTATCCCTTTCAAATGAGATACGTGTATGACAGCTTCTAATTTAGCGCATTATAGACACCTCAAATATCTCTTCAAATATTCTAGTCATGGTTAGAGCTTCACTCACTTGGATTAATTTATTCAATTTTTTTCAATTTAGAAGTGTTTTGATTTAAGTTTTCTCCAAGACTAATCTTCACTCTAAATCCATTTTTCCTCTTATCCCTCTAATTTTGAGTTGTGTATTTCCCATTATGGATTACGATTTGGGAATATCAACCCCATTCTATCTCATTCTATCTGTAGAGATTTGGACCATATGAGAAGAGCCACTTGGGAGAAACTACGATAACATACGAAAGACTTCTTTGATTAAACAATCAATTAAATACTCTTTGATCTAATCTTGATCTAGATTATGTAGAGAATGAAATGAAGGCATAAATATAAATGAAAACACACAAATATATTGTAGATAAAACAATAATACACTTTAACCCAAATTCTATTAATGAATTAAATTGAAAATACTCTAAAGTGAATAGAAATGCAATGTAGCCACAATCATGGTATCTTATTTATGAACATAGATGTGTCATCTACTCTCATTCACAAGAATAAATTACAAGAGGGCCAAAACTACCTTTTAACATAATATATGATGCCCTAAGATGTAAAACCCCTAAATATCTTAAACACTAACCCTAGGAAATATAATGTGGCAAAGGGAATGTGATCCTTGGGGAGGCTAGTTGATATGTAACTTCTTCTCACGAGCACAACTTTTGCATGCAAACTCCATTAAGACATTTCTTAGACCATTACAAAGATCAATCTATGAGTTATCTTTTGGAATGCCATGCGATGCAATTAAAGATCAAAATAATGTGGTGTATGTAACCGACCAAAAAAATAAGAGAAATGCCTAAAAAATGTGTTAAAAGTTTAGGACCTAAACATATGTAGTAAAATTTCCAAGATTGGGAAGAATTATGAGTCAACAGAATACACTCGAGGAACTTTAAGGTAAAAAATTAGCTTCAAATAAAAAGAATGTACTATCAAAATCAACTTTATAAGAACCAATAAGATTCAAGATGTTGATGTCAACCATAAGGGTAAATCATTTTGGGGGGGAAAGGGGAAAGACTATTTTTTCTATCATATTTTCAACTTACCTCCTTGCAGGTATACTCAAAAAGCATAATTACAAATTTCAAGTGCGAGTACCCGTCAGAAGCATAATTACAAATTTCAAGTGCGAGTACCGGTTGGATGTAAAATTACAAATTTCGAATGTGAGTGCTTATTAGATGAAGAATTTAACTTATTAGAAGAAATTTGGGGTCTAAAATGGGCCTTATAAGAAAATGTGCCAACAATAAATTCTTGTGAGTTGGAATTCAAGAACCAATAGAATTTCAATAAAATGAGTCAACCATAATTGTTGACTTGGCATATTTGTCATAAAAAAAACTATTTTTTTGTTCGTATTTTCAACATATCTCCGTTTTTTAACTCAAATTTCAAGTGGAAGGGCTCGTTAGATGCAGAATTAAATTCCGCATCCAAAAAGTACCCACATTGCATACTTTTGACGGACCCCACTACCCCAAAAACAAGAAATACCTAAAAAGTACAAATAATTTTTAATATAAATAAAAGTACAAATTACAAAGTAATTTTAAATTATAAAACATAAGTGTAATAAAATGATAAAACAACATTTTACTTATCATAATTAACTCCTTACTCTCCTTACTCAACATGGAAAGAGCACTACTTATGATGTGGTGGACTAGTATAAATTTGGAGTGGTAGAACTAATTAAGGGCATAATTTTCTACATGGTCCCTACATGTAGAATTCCATTTAAGTTAGTGTGTTTAAATCCACAAGAAACATTTTAAGGAAAATTTTGGACATGTAGAATTCCATTAAATTTAGTGCGTTTAGTTCCATAGAGAACATTTTTTTAGAAAATACTTTGGACATCGTCCTAGGCTAGTAAAGTAAAGTATGAACTCATCCAAAATATGGAGTAATTGAGCCCACCACAATTCAAACCAAATCACAGCCTTGGGAAGAAGAAGGAACTCGTAGTCTTTTGAGTGAAGACTAATTGCAGGCTTGGGTAAAGAACGCCAATGGGGTGTGTGGGATAACGGCGACTAATAATTTTTTTTATGAAGATTATTTTTAAAGCGTGTAAGAAAGATAACATAATTAAGAGTTTCAGGAATTTTCTCCATAAGAATTTTTAATAAAAAATTTGTTCATAAAATTTGTTCATAATTTTTTTTTTTTTTAAATTTTGTCTCATCTTAAAATAATGATTAAGATTTTGTCTCATTTGGAAAAGTATACTTTCATTATAATTAAAAAGAAAAAATTAAAAAAAATCTCTAATACAAATTTCACTATGCCATTGGATTATGCAAATCTATATAAGGATAATTATTATCACGTTAGATCTTTGAACTAGAAAAGTTTTAAATAAATACAGTGATAAGTAAATTGTTGAATTCCTATGATGTATTTAGAGGAAAATAAGAATACATGGAATTTTTTAGGTTTTAAATTAATGGAATTTTAAATTAAATGGAATTTTAGATTTTGTCAAATGGAAGAGTTTGATTTTGATTATATTTAGAGGGAAATAAGAATACATGGAATTTTTTAGGTTTTAAATTAATGGAATTTTAAATTAAAATTTGATGTACATTTTATATAAATGTGTTTTGCAATTTAGTTAATTATTTAAATAAGTGATACATTTATATAAATGTGTTTTAGAATTTAGTTAATTTATATTTGGATGTGACAAGTTCTTGATTTTATAATATTTCTTTTTTATATTTTTTTGGAGATAAAAATTTTAAATAAAGACATTGATAAGTCATTTGTTGAAATCCTGTGATGTATTTATTTAAGTTTGATTTTGATTATATTTAGAGGGAGATAAGAATAAGTGGAATTTCTTAGGTTTTAAATCAATGGAATTTTAAATTGAAATTTGATATACATTTATATGAATGTGTTCTACAATTTAGTTAATTTAAATTAGGATATCAAGTGTTCTAGATTTTATAATTTTTTCTTTTTATATTTTTTTTGGAGCCAACATGTGATAGACTTGACACATCTCACTCACTTGGTTTGTAGAAAGGGCCTCTCAACCCAATGAAGAGCCAAATGAATTGGCATTTAAAGAGTCACAATGGCCATGGGAACATCCATAATCCAACTAATATTTTTTTATTCTAAAGACGAGAAGGGGGGTTGCAATTGAAGGAACAATGTACTTGGAACAAGATTGTTTTGGTTGAAGTTGGGATTGTGTTTCGAATGAAATTTTCAAGACAATGACAATAGTTGGAGATAGAGCCATGAGAAAGAAGCTAACTCAAAGTCTCATAACAACTTTTTTTGATGATCAATAAAGATTACAAGTTGAGATAGAGGAAGGAAATGTTGTAGCAGTTGGAGCCACACACACAATATTATCTACTTATTAGAACTTGCCATTTGTAAAACTCTCTATTCGAAGAATCAATAAAGCACAAATCGAAGCCATTCCATTGCTAAAGTTTTCCTAAGTAGATCTCTCCAAGTAAAAATGTATGTAGAGTTGTTTGTGGTTAAATGTGTTGTTCTCTTTAATTCATGTTTTTTTTTTAATAATTAGATATTAGAACCACATTTGCCAAATTATATTAAGCATTAATGAAGTTAATCAAAGACCAATATACCTATTTCCAAAGGACAATACAATTTGAGTAAACATCAATAAGAAGATCATCACCTTGTTTGTTGTTAAGCGCCCCAAGAAAAGGAATAAAGGTTGCCTCATAAAGATGAACATGAAAAGAATCCCAAACTAGAAAAACCAAAAATGGAGGAAGGAGATTGCCAAAAAAAAGGCATTATTCAAAGTGGAGGCGAAGATAAACATTATGTTGAATTTTCATATGCTTAGCTAAGACATCAGTACTTCATTTCATTTTCATAACAAAAGCATATAAACAGGATCACTGAAAGATAGACAAGCACAACCATACAAAAGGAACACAAAGATTTATCCTGGGAAAACCCTAAAGGGAAAAACCTTGCAAAAGCTTCCTCAATATAGATGCCCCAAAAATATAAAAGATAAAAGATAAAACCAGCAAGGAGATCAAAGCCTGATCCTCCTCCTTCTCTAGCTACTTCTCTTCTCCACTAATGCGCTACACAAGTGAGAGTGTGTGCTTCAAATGAGGAGAGCTACACCTCTATTTATATTCATCTGTTCACTTCAATTAACTCATCCGACATGTAGGATCGAGTTAATCATGTAGGCTCGAGTTACACATGTAAGCTCAAGTAACCACACTGGGGTGCTAATGACCCACCTTTAAAATTAGAGGGGACAACCTCATGACTCTTATTAGTTCTTCTGATTAGAAGCATCAGGGTACAAGATAATACAAGTGGTTCTCCCGGTAGGACCATCGGGGACCACAAAAAGATACATATAGAATATTCTTCGAAGTTACAATATTTCAACACATTAAAGCCATATGTATGAAGTGAGTAGAGCATGGAAGAATAAACATAACAACGAGGTGAGTCTAGGATATACTGGAAGAATAAGAGGAACAAAGGGAAGAATATGGTAGTTACTGCCCAACCTAGCTTGGATTTGAAGCTCCATAGTGAGAACTATGATGTTGGTGGGAACTTGTGGGTCAAATATTGGAAGTTGCATCTAAAAATTCACCTAAAGCACCACAAACAGTGGAAAAAGAAGGTTTTGTTAGCAATTGAATTTGGAAACTAGATTGAGTGTAGTTCCATTGTTGACAAAAGGATAGCATGTACATCCATTGATAAATAGGTAATCCCAAGTACTTTTATTCTTGAAGAGGAAATGGAGACGTCCAAATGATTCCATGCAAAAATTAGCTTAAGAAAATGAAAGTTGATTGCCTTTTCAATTCCTGTTTGCAATCAAAATTAGTATTATCCAAGTGGTGAAAAGGTTGGAATGGAAGTGCGAGATCCTTTTCAACCTTATTGTATAGGATGGGGATTTGGGAGTCACCAAGAAATTCAAGTTCAAATTTTCCATTGATGCAAAACTACATTGATGAGGTAGTACTTGTAGATGTAGCGTCATTTGATGCATGTGGGGCAATAATTGGGAGTTTATACATGTACATGCAAGATGATGTGTTTGAAACAAAGCGTAAATCAATAGTAATTAGTAAAGGACAGGTGTAATTTCATTGCAAACACTCACAAAGGAAAAACAAATCTCTCATTGATAAGGGCACACTAGGAGATAACACTAATCGATACAATTAAAATTTTTGTATTGATATCATTAAGTGAGAATCAATAAACGAAGGACAAAAGGAAGCCAAAACATAATTAGAAGGTTGTAATAAGAAGCAGAAGAAACAACTAGAACAAATTCTAGAAGCATCAAGGAAGTGTTTCAAAAGCACAAAGGGATGCCACCAAAGAGGGAAGTTGAACATGAATATCAGTTGTACCTAAATATCCATTGCCTTTCATTAGTTGCATTGCTGGTCATTATTGGAAATAGAAGAAGTAAAACCACAATTGAAAAAATTATTCAAGTAGAGAGTCACAAGTCTAAGCACTTGAGCTTGTTGGTCAACAATCATGATTGTGCTAAAGAAGGATGGAATTTGGAGAATGTGGCGATCCCCCGAGATCACCATTATGAACAATAACCCATTGCCACAATTTGATGACTTGTTAAGTTCACAACAACAAGAAAATTCCTTTATCAAGATAGAACTAAAGTTTGGACACCACCAAGTGTATTTGAAATAATAAGACACTTGGAAGGCTACATTCAAAACACAATATTGTCTCTATGAATGGTTAGTTATCCCTTTTGGTTTATGTAATGTGCCAACCAATTTTATGCATATGATGGAAATGTAATACTTCATCCACTTATCAATTACTTTATAATTGTATATCTAGATGACATATTAATCTTCAATGCCATGTGGGAAGAGAATGTTTCCAATTTTATGCAAATATTAGAGGAATTGAAGAAACGTCAATTGTTGGAAAACCTCAAGAAATGTGAGTTTAATTAAACAATCCTCGATTTACGTTGAACTTGTGACTAGGGGGTGAATTGAAGATTGATGCCATGAAAAAACCACCCATACTTACTAGTTTGATAGAGGTGAGAATCTTCATTAGGGTATCACAATACTCAAGAAACTTCATTACATCATTTTCTGCAACAATTGCTCTACATTATGTACTAGTCATAACTAATGGGTGTAATTTTCAATACGGAAAATAACAATGAAGGTATTTCAAATAATTGAATGTGAAGATTACTGGCGTGCACTAGTTATGGAAATGCTTAATTTGTAGGGGGGGATTTGAAATTGGGACTTATGAAAATGGGTATTACATGTACATTGTCCTCATTCAAGAGGGATCATAACCAAATATTATGTAACCGAATTCTAGTAATGATAGTTGAAAAAAAATCCAAAACATATAATGTTTAAATCACTTCATTGAAAAACTCGTATTACCTAAAGTACGATTTAATATTTGATGCTTCACCAATAAATTATAAAAATATATCAATAACCTCATCATCTTTGCTATATCAATCCACTATTTAGGAAATTTCAACATGTGATATGAACAATCACTTTTTTCTATTTAATTTAACATACCTAATTGAGGCACCGTCTTCACGCTTTTGCATATATTCTAATATGCAGAAATATTTCAAACAAGGCATGACCATTATCTAATACATGTTTACATTTTCTATCAAACTATTAGTTTTGTGGTTTTCAATGGCTCCAGGATGCTAGTGGAAGAGAATTGAAGGTTATAATTCTCATGGCAATATCACTTATACACACCGTACATCAGTAGGGGCCATGTAGCAAATAAAAAGAAGCACTTACCACCAAATGCAGTAAATCCCAAATCCTCTTATAGATGGGCAGGTGACACATCAATATAACACCGAAGGGGTGGGGAGTGTGGGAATATGTAATACTTGGACTTGAGAGATTGCAAATCTTTATAGAAAATTGGTAAGGGAATAGTGATGAGGATATGATAAACTACAATTTCAAAATATATTATTTCAAATACGCTTACACTTTAGGTATGTGAAATGTTTATCACACCAAAGGGAAAGCAATAGGTAAATTTAACTAGTTAGTAACCACTTTCACCACTCACGCTTTCAATAAAGGTAAATAAAAACACAAAAATGGTTTTTTTACACATTTCTTGGTAATTGTATTATTGAGGGATTTTTCTGGATGAAAATACCAACTCATGACATGTCCTATGAGTGATAATTCATTAACTCAAAATTTTGAAGCCCAATCATGGTAGATACAAATAAATTTCGGTAGCAGGATAAGGGGATTTGGGGAGATATAAGTCCTTGATTCCAACAAAAAATTAAGAGATGTTTCTGTTTAAATAAATACCAAATCAAATCTATTTGTTGGATTCTTTACCTTTCAAATGCATTTTGTTTAGAGTAAATTTGGAGAGGAGGAAACATTCACGTTTCATATTCATGTTGTTGTAGTGTTTAGAGTACGTAATACAAATGGTTTTAATCATCTTTTTATGGAATGAATGTTATGGTGCAAATCAATTGTGATGCTTATGTTGTCTTCCTCTTTTCATTGATCCTTTATCATAGATGAATCTTCTAATTGTGATGTTTATACATGTGGATTAAATTTAATTCAATGTAGTAGATTATATAAATGAGTAATTATTCTTCTTTGGTTTGCATAAATATTTATGTGGATTCTCTACCTTTCTTATGAGCACTGTAATCATTTTTCTTTTTCATTTTTTTCAATCACAAACTAAATATTTTTTGTTTGAATATACAAGGTTACTCATAAAGCACACAAAAATTGCAAAATTTAAATAAATAAACAATAATCCACGATTCTTTGGTGACCAATGCCAACAAAAACTAGAGACTAGGTTGAGTAGCTTTATGGATTCCAATATTAAATAATCATTCAACTTTTGTAACTCCAACTAGCTTGAGGCCTTCTATGTTGGTTCCCAACCAATCAAAAGTACACATCTAATTTATTTGACTAGTCCTAGAAAGGTTCAGATCATCAAATAGTAAATAGTTAACGTATCTTTCTAGCCCCAACTATCTCAAGGCCTTCCTTGTTGGCTCCCAAACAATTATGGGTATGAATTAAATCTATATTTCTAGTCCCAACTAACTTAAGACCTTCCTTGTTGAGTCCCAACCAATCAAGGGTAAGTTAAAGTACATTTTTAGATAGCTCAAGGACTTCCCTGTTTGCTCCTAAACAATAAGGGGGACAAAATCAATATTCCTTCTAGACCCAACTAGCACAAGGCCTTTGGCTCCCAACCAATCTAGGGAAAATAATTTATCGTGTTGGCACCAACCAAATCAAATCCCTCCTTGTTGGATATGACTAGACCAAAGGGAAAAAAACATCTAAGCGATTGCAACAAGATTAAGTATCTCCATATGGTGACAATAATCTATCTTGTTGACCCTAACCATATCAAGTTCTTCATGAATACCTACAACAAAATAGGGGAAAGTCCTCCTTAGCTGCAACCAAATCAAGTTCCACCATGTTAACTACAATCAAAGGAAGGGAAAACAATTTATCTTGAAAGTACCTACTAAATCAAGTTAATTTTGGTTGATTATAACAAATTTGAGGTATAAAATAAACCTCCTAAGAATAAAATTAGATTTATAAAAAAATATGTCAAATTATAATAAAATGTCATAAAGCCAAGATTGATTTATATTATCTCATTAATAATAGTTGTCAAATAAATTAAATAATATAAAAATAAAAAATAAAAATTAGAATATAATAAAAATGTTTAGATTTTTATACACATACAACAAATCATAAAATACTAAAACTCTTTATATATATATATATATATATTCAAAATAATTAAAAAATAATTTTGTAATAATTATATATTATATAATTGGTTAATTAAATAATATAGTTCTCAATGTTATACATATGATATAATCATTAGTGGTTATTCCTTATATTTAATTTCTTTAAATGTTAGTTATTATATGCATTAATTCATTGTTGGTTGTTAATTTTTTTAATTATAGTTATTATATTGTATTTAATATAATCATTTTAGATGTATAATTCGAGTAGTCGTAACATTTAAGAACACGTGTTTTTTTATGAGGTTACAAGTTTAAATCCAAAGGGGATAGTGTATGCACACCTCCATAGATCTTAGTTGTTGGGAGGAGGGGTTCCCGTTACTTCACAAATAAAGGAATCTCATACACCAATTTGGTAGTTGACTTGACCCTGAAAAGTTGAGTATCTTAAAACAATTAATGATATAAAATGTTTATCGTATTTTATAGTGACTTCATAATCATTTTATTAATGTGATATTTAAATTTAAAGTATTTAAAGTAGTGATTATATCAAATACTCTATTTTTAATATTTCAAAAATATTTTAATATTTTAAGATGATCTTAATCTATGTGAGGCTATGTAGTTATCTATTTTGAATAAAAATATGACACATAATTATCTTAGACTTTTATAGATACATTTTAATTATTATCATTGACTTAATCTCTTGAAATTCTATTAGTTTTTGAGGTGTAGTCTAAATATTATATGTTTTCAACCTTTTCTGATTATATTTTCTCACTTGTTTGTTCAGAGTCCAGTTGGAAATATTTGAAAAATATTAGAATCACATATATTATCTATAAAAATTGCATAATTTGGGTGTCATGGGAGTATTTGGGAGTATAAGGGGGAGTATTCCTTCTAGACCCAACATAATGAAACTTTACAAGTTAGTTATGGATATCCAATCTCACTTTATGATTTGTTGAGTAATCATACAACTAGAAGCATTTCTTCATTCTTAGTAAACAAATCATTGTTTCCTACCCATTGTTTGTTCTTCCATCAAATGTAGGTGGATTCACCTACTTGAACTCTCTCTAATCACAATATAGTTTGGGTCATGTCCTCTTGCCTCCGTCATAAGAGATCTCCAATTATCCAAATGACATTGAATTAGAAAACTATTTTTTATATCCTTCAAATCTTTGATTGGAATCCTTTCATTGTGCTCTATTTTTTGCTTCAAATGCTTTTCCATATACTTTTAATTCTACATTATTCACATGGGTTTTCTCTTCTTAAGCCTCTATCATCCTTAGCAAGACTTCTCACGTTCTCTATCATGTTAATGTGTACTTCACAATTTCAGTTCCCATTGGAATACTCTTCCACATCCATAGTATTGGCCTCATCCATGTTGTAACATCATGGATTAAATGAATCGACGATGGTGGCATACCGGGCCACCTCCATTAATTTGTTGAATTTTCAAAATTTGGCCCTATACTAATGTCATTTATTTAACATGCTTATCATTTTGATTTCTTCTTTGGTTGGACTAAAACATTAGAATGATATTCCTAGAATTCCATTCCACTTTGCTTTGTATACTTGGTTTTGAAATAGGCATCCCGTTGTTACATATTTCAAACCCTAGGTGACTACTGTCCTTACGTTCTAAACTAAACAAAGTTGCTATTTAATTGTAGAAATTAAATTCTTCACATGGCATAAATTAAATAGGCACCTCAATGTTACATATTCCAAACCCTAGGTGACTACTATCCTTATGTTCTCAAATAAACAATGTTGTTATTTAATTATAGAAGTTAATTTCTTCACACATATAGTTGGAAAATAAACAACGAAAGCAAAAAAACCATACATAGATAATTCAATGCTCCTTCAAATTAGATTTTCTTTAAGAATTCAAAGCTTACAATGAAACCTCCATAGATTTCCAAAATAAAAGTTGTAAAGTAACCCAAATGAAACAAATTTGCACACTTATTGCGGAAAATATGCCTGCCAAAAATCAAGAAAATGTCGCATTGTACGTCTTGTCCATACGACTATACGGACCTATCAATATGAATGTATGGGACCATATGATTGTATGGATCTATGCGATTGTACGAATCTATAAATTATATTAAAAAAAATTGTGTATCGACCTCCTCGTTGATCTTTTCTTGGTTGTTGAACTAACTCCTCTCTGATGCTCTAAATATGCTCCACGAATTAATGAAATCGCCTCCTGAAAATTTTTCTTTGAGTGAATAATGATTAATGTGGCTCAACCCTCTACCTTGACTTACCTTTATACTTTAGTCGAAACCCTAATATACCAAAACCCTAATCTAACAATAAGATGTATGGTTGAGACTAGTCTAAATCACTAATGTATTAAAAATACACTTTAGATTTGGCTCAAATTAGCTTATGCATGTTTGACACTAACTTGTGTGGAATTTCTTTTCTAAGCTACAAACTTCAACACCCACCTTGTACTTTTGACTCTACATTATACAATTGACTCTTGGTAATTTAGTATTTGGATTAGGGACTTGGAGAACTTTTCTTAATTCTTTATTCATCACTCTACTTTGAATTGGAGTTATTCCACTTATCATTAGCTATGCATTCTTCTATGAAGCTCCTGGTTTACATTTAACTACAAATACTACTCTACTTTGGTCAATAGTCGAGGTAAAGACTTGGGAATTTATGAAAATCTCCCATTCTATTAACTTAAGGTTCAAAAATATACATCTTTTCCTCCTATCATAAGATTTGTCCTTTGTTACTTTCAAGTTATTTCCTTCCTTGCCTATGGGACTTCAACTTCTTCACCTCTAGGAGTCTTCCTTCCCCATTGACTACACCTTTAATGGCATATCGTAGGCATATAAGGGACGACATCATTTGATTCCAAATGACTCAATTTCCACTCCATTAACAAGAATCCACTTTCAATTGAAGCCTAAAATAGAGAATACTTTGCCTTTAATGACATGTATTAGGCTTATAATGGATGACATCATTTGATTCCAAAATGTGTAAGTGTCCATTCCATTCACAAGAATCCACTTTCAAGTGAAGCCTTATCAAGGTGTTGGACTTCCATCCTACTTAAGTCTATTCTTTGAATCCATTTTGAGCACAAAAAGAGACCCCACTTTGCACAAAAAATGGCGAGGTCTTAGAAATCCTATTTCGATAATTAGAAAAAGAGACTTTTCTCTATTTTTATAAATAAGTTCAACTCTAAGCGAATTTTCTTAAGATTTACTTTTCCTTACAAAATAAAGTGTAAGTTACTAGAATTTATCCTTCCACAATGAAGGGAGATCCAATTATTACTCTTTACACAATAAAACAAGAGTTTGTAGCTCTCTTCTTATAAAACAAAACAATGATTCTTAAACTCCACTTCTTTCATAAATGTCGGACTCCTATTAACATTTTTCTAGAAAAGATTGCATCTAGGATTTGTTGATTTTTATCCCCCAACATTACACTGAACTTTGCTAACTCTATTTCATTCCTAGAATTGCATACACTCAAAGCATCATAAATCTTGTTGTTGATTTAATTTCCGAAGGCCATAATATTGCAACTAAAACTTTGATACTGTTATGTAATAGATCCAACCACCTCTTTAAATAAAGACAAGAAGGCACTAATAACTCACTAGAACCTCTGATATTTGAAAATTTATAATTGAATATATAACATAATGCATCCAATAAAATATATAAACAAGGGACACAAACACCATACACTAGCACATCTCCCACACAACAACATAATAATTCACACATTGAAATTGACTTGTAATAAAATCAAAGGTATTCACAAACACATTGCAAATAGTTTCAAGTATTTAAACTAGTTAGTGAATGTCATCACACCACACATAATATTATTCACAAAGATATTAGCACTTATCACCATCATTGACACATATCCCACACATTCACATAAACATTCACAAAGGCACATCATTTATCTAAAGAATGTTCAAGACACATGGAATATTTGATTGGGGAATAATTTTCCTCCCAACCAGATGCAATCCTACATGATTTCCAACCCTAAGTTGAGGCCATGAAATGACATGAGAAATAGTTTTCTCATGGGAATAATTTCAACTCTTAATAGCTTATTTTGTAGGAATCTGTAAACTTTAAAAATGCTTCACTTTACCATCCCTAGATTGATACAAAGATGAATTACAATAAATGGGAAATTAAAAATGAAAACCACCCTCTCTTAGTTTGAAAATGCTCATAGTGGGCCTCTCTCCATAATGAAACCCACACATGGGATCCTACAGTCTTAGTAAAAGCATTTTAGTACAAAGTGAATGCATCCATTGTAGCTCACACTGCATAAGAGCATTGTTGCAATGGAGAAAAGTCAATCACGATGAAGAAAAAAAATCACATAACGTCCCTGAGAACTTTGTGAAGGGGAAAGTTCACATTTTATATGCTTGCATGAGTGTGCTAGGTGTAATTTTGTAAGTTATTTGAACAAATATTATCAAAGTTCAGGTTCTCCAAAGTCTGTTTCCCAAGGAATATGATTAATTTATAGGGTCATATCTTATAACACAAGTGAAGTGTTTTAGGCATTAACTTAAGAAAATAAAACACATCGCCTACATGTTATTTAGCCATTCATATTTTGGGTCTTGTCCTTGGGTACTTGCTAGGAACTTTACATGACCACATATTTTCTACACATAGATAATGTTTACAATCATGGTACCCTTGACTCAACACCAAGGTAAAATGTGATTAGTTATCCTTAACTTGGTACTCACGAAAAAAATGTATTCATACATAGCTAATTTACACGTAACCCATTTCCAAACATAAATAAGTTAAAGGGGTATAACAAGTCTCCTCCTATCAAAAGGTGTTTTTCAATCAAAAGAACAAGAAAAATGCAATAAATCTCATTCAACATACTAAGAAAATAAATTAACCATGTTGAAGACTTGGAAAATTAATTCTGAGATGAGCGACATCCAAATTTTCAACTTAAGCATAAAATGTTGATATAATTTACCAAAAAGAAAGATCCCAATAAATAGACAACTAACAAATAAAATGAGGTTAATCATATGTGGCACATTTATAGAGGTATACACTCCAAATGCCACCTTATAGAGTTATACACCCAAACTCCAAAGTAGATATCGGTTGAAATCATTTTAACAACCATATTAAATGCAGAGAAAAAGGTGTAAATACAATAAACCTTCATTGGTATTCAATACAACTAAAATGGAAGTCAAAGTAATGCCTATCCTTCAATGAATCCTACAAGATATCTACAGAGGATCCAAATGATGCAAACTAAAGACTAGAAGTTGTTAATGTTTTCACAGCCTTGAACATTTAAAAAAAATATTTATTTAAGTCATAATACAAAAATATATAGAACCCAACCAGTTATGGACACAAAGAGTCTCAAGCATGCTAATAATTTATTTAGGAGAAATGAACAAATGAAAACCAAATTTCTAGCAATATAGAAGGGATTGAACTATAGTTTCACTTTCAAGAGAGTTTTAATCCCAAATTTCTGCCAATCTAGAAGGGAGTAAACTATAGTTTCACTTTCAAGAGAGTTTTACAAGACTAGACAAACACAAAAGGAAATTCTAATACCCATAATGAAATTGAAGAAACAATTTGTATTCAATTAGATTTATGAAAAAAAATGGCATTTATTGAAAGGAGTTTGAAATCGAAAACTGGCTTGATCAAGTCACGGGTCAAAGTGAAGGAATGTTAGAGTTCCAAATGTCAAAAATCCTAGAAGCATAACATGAGTAAATATGGATGGTGGAAAGTAGTAAACACTTTGAGGAAAACTGAATTTATTTCCACATTGATAGAGTAAGTAATGCAAAACGTTTTTCAGACCAAAAAAAAGAAAAAAAAACAATGCAATGTGCCAAGAAAAAGGAGGGATTGATCAAATAGAAAACTAACTCATCATTCACTAGGTAAACCTACCAAGATGTAATTACAAGGGATTAACAACATATTGATTGAACAACCACAAAATTCAGAAAATGGATATGATCTATAACTTTTAGTTTGAGGGATTATTGCCCATGATTTTAATGTAACTATTTATAAAGGCATATTACAAAAATGGAAAAAAAAACCTCAAGGCAAGCTTTTAGCTCGTCTTATCTCTAACAAAAATAAACTACTACTTTGTACCAATCATTCTCAACTAAGGAAACAAAGAAAAAGATAAATAATCACCCATTTGAGGTCTATGATCTCTAATTTTCTGTTGTTAGGTTAAAATTGGTGCTTCTAAGAAAGTTCCATGTGGAGATGATAAATAAAAGATTTTATCTAGGAGAAAAGTTCAAGCGCTTTCATAAAGATCCTATTGAGCTTCAAAACACCATTTTCCTTGGACTTCATCCAACATAGAATGGCATAAAAAAAAATTCCCATGCACATGTTGACAAGATTGTATCCTTAGTAAATATGGACATATTCTAAAGATGCCCCTATGGAAAAAGGCTTGAAAAATATTATATAGTTGAGAATTAGAATTTTATGTTGGAATATGTGAATTAAACCCAATGTTTTGTGTCAGTATAGAGATCCACTCAGAAGTCAACTTGCTAACTGAGGGATTTCAACTAGTCGAATAAGATGAATTAAGTGATCTAGAAAACGTAACTTGTAAATTATTTGGTGCAAAAAGGGCCAGGAAATGTGGATTGTCTAAGTGCTATGGGGCCAACTTGAGTGATCAAATTTGATTGTATCAACCCCATCTTAAAGACATTGGTTATGAACTCAAGTGTATAAATAGTGATCAATGGATAGATATACAATGATAATAAATTATGTGGATAATGTTCTTGTGTTGCCTAATGTTATAATGTTGTTTTCAAACATCACCCTCTTAGATTGAATATGTGTTCTACTTCTATAATGAACCCATGATATCTATCATGCTATTGGAGCCTAGTTTTTGAAGATCATATCTTGGATCTATCATTGCAAGTATTTTTCAACATTGTTGCATCGTAAGTAGACTATGGAAATATGTGCACTCCTGAGGAGTCCAATTTATAGAAGGAATCAACTTGTATTTGGACTCGTATCCTTTTGGATCAAGGTTTTACAGAAGTGATATAGGAGAAAAGTAGGGGCCTACTATACTCAATGGGAAAAACTATGGCATGTGGACACAATATGTGAAGACTTTGTTGAAAAACATAGCATTGTGATTGTTTACAAAGACTATTGTTCCTAATTCTAAAGATGGACATGAGAAATTCATGGTTAATGAGAAGAAGGATGGAGTTGTAGGTGTTATGATTACCTATGTCTCAAAGTAGAATTGGTTCCATACCAATGGAATTCACTACCTTAATGAAGTATGGAATACATTGCAAAAGTTGTTTGACAAGGTTGATGAAACCCAAGTTATGCAACTTGAGGAATTGTTGATCTCTCTTGAACATCTCTATTTTGACATGATTGAGGATTGTGTGGCTCAAGTAAGGCATTGTATCTGAAGTTCTGTAAAATTTACAGAAAATATCACTTCCTGAAAAAGGAAGGACTATCGATAGATTCATCATGATGAATTTGAAAACACCATATGATAGAATTGATAGAATCAATCCATAGTTAGTGATAATCCATAGTTAGTGATAGTTTGGCTTCAAGGAAAGTATATGGTAAGGATTGTGCCTTTGAGTCCCTTTGATCTTGTTGATAAGGGCACATGAAAACATATTTGATGAATAAAATATTTGCAATAATCCGCAGGCTCATTTCATTAAGAGAAAGGGCTAAAAAATCACATGGAAATAAGGAAAGAATCATGGCATGGATTGTGAAAAGGACCGTGAATATCATATAGAAAATGAAATCGTGAAGTAAATATTCAACAAACAACCAAGAATTTCAAGAACATGAAGACTTGTTATTGTGGCAAACAATGTCATTTTGAAATAACTTCTTGAAAGAAGACTAGTGACCTCAAGGATAAGGTTAAGAGGCCTAAAGGTGATTAACAATGATACTCTCAAT
The DNA here is from genome assembly GCA_001517045.1 of Pseudotsuga menziesii. NCBI lineage: Eukaryota > Viridiplantae > Streptophyta > Pinopsida > Pinales > Pinaceae > Pseudotsuga > Pseudotsuga menziesii. The sequence continues at coordinate 754,098 of LPNX010168017.1, forward strand.
AAAATAGGTGATGGAACTCATACCTTTTTATTTTTTATTTTCAAGGAATAAATGCTCATACTTCTCAAAGGGAGTGAATTGTAGACTCTCATTGTTCACATCTCGTGGCTAAATATGCTTATCTTTTCTCTTACTTGAGTGATGTCAAAGAAGAGAAGATATTTGTTGTAAATGACTATACACTTACTGTTACTGGTGTTGGTAGTGTTGATTGTGATAATAGTGTGATCAATGATTTTACCATGTACCATGTTTGATTCCAAATCTAATATATGTTCTAATCGCTTAGACTAGCAAGAAATTTGAATTATGGCCAACTAAGTTTGTCACATGCCCCAATTTGCAAAACAATTTCATGTTTTTGAGAAACATTATGTTATATTTTATGTTAAAGTTTGTAATTAATGACCAAGTGGGGTCAAGGATAATTTAATGTATTTTAGAATATTTATTAATAAATAAATGAAAGATGAGACAACAACTTAGGGGAGCTATTAAATTAGTGTTTTACTGGTCACTTAGTGGAGGAGACTGGGTTGAGAGCAGATTGGCAAGTGGCAACATCCTCAAACTACTTCTAGCTGTTGCAGGTGGCAACTTCCCTATTTTTGTGGTCATGATTCCCCAAGAAAGTGGAACAAGAGCAAGGGGATCATTAAGTAAAAACTGACCCAAAAGACCTAGGCATGCTAATAAAACTTCCCATTGAAGACAACTGAGGCTGCTCATTCTGGATTTGTGATCATTTTGAGTGAATGAAGTGCACATGTGAATTTGATGGAGGGGACTAGCTGAAGTAAGTTTGAGGGGATAAGTGCTGCAGATCTAAACTAGTGCAGCTATTCTAAGCTGAGTTCATACTGCTATAAGAAGAACTAAGTACTGTTTAACACTCATTGGAGTTGCAGAAGATTTCAAGACTACATCTCTCACCCAGTACTTCTACCAGGTGGACCACGAGACAAGCTCGGGGGTCCTGAAAACTGCAGTCCATCTCTTCTCCAGGAGTTGGTTGGGAGGAACAGTTTCCTTAAGCTATTGTCACCTCATCTATACTACAGGTTCTTCTTGTTTAAGTTCACTCATTAATTTATTTACTGTACCTGGAAAAGTTAAGAGTTTTTCATGAATATAGTATATTGTTGTTTTATTTCTGTTAGGGATAAATAGGAAAAAATATTTATGCTGTAAAAGTTAGTAATTAGCTAGATTAGGGTAAATTAGTAGAGACATTGCTGAGTTAATTGATAGATAGGAAAAATTAGCTAACTGTATTTTTTCACACCTCTTGCAAGGAAGTACTCTAGTACAACAAGCTTATTTATTTCAAATAAGTAGATTCAATAAAACTTGAATGCAGATACAAATGAATACTAGCTACAAGATTATAGTGTAAGATTATTTACAGAACTTTAGCTGTACTTGTTTTATTCTACTTAAAGTATTTAAATTAATTAATTAAAGATATAAGAACAAGTTTAAATAATATACACTAGTATGTATAATATTTTATACAGTAAAACTAGTCAGGTTACGTATTATAAACCTAGTATGTAAACCTAGATAAATAATATAGGAATAGTAAAATATTTAAACTAAGTTTAACTTTGTAAAACAGTAATACCCAGTTAGTCATTTATGAGAAAATGTAAACTAGGTTTACTGAAATTAAAATACTAGTTCTATAAACCATTAAAAAGAATTAGGGTTTACAAAAGATTTATTCTTTCACACTGATTAATTTCAAATTTTACAATACCAAACCTAGTAGTATATCTCAGAAATTACAGAAAAGAGATAAATTTATTTAATAATAATATACTCAATCCTATTTCCAAAATTTATTGTAGTATTATTAATTTTGCTGCTATCAAAATAATTCTTAACCAAATTTTATCAAATCATAGTCCTTTAAAGAAGAAACGAAATTTCTTGCTGATCTAGTTAACCCTAACCATCAAAAAATTAAATAACAATAAAAACACTTAAATTAAACCAAATATACATAAATGTAAACCAAACAGAGATACTGCTAATTCAACAATAAGCTGTGAAAATCCTTTTAATAATAAAAATGAAACTGAACAAACTAAGTCTCAGCTCACAACCTTTATTTATAAGTCAAAGCTTAAAAGCTTACATAAAAGTATCAATACTTAAACAGGGTTCACAAAATCGAAACAACCATCAGTTCATCTACGAAATTCCTTTACCCAAGTGAGAAGTGCTGTAAGAACAACCCTCAAAGTTTCCTTTAAAACCCTAATCAAATCCTCATGAAACAACCCAATGGCTTGATAGTAAAGTCACGGATTAAAGCCAGTTTTAAAAATTATCACCATATATTCAACTAAGGCCGAGAAGGCTCAAAACAAAAATATGTAAGTCACGGCTGTAAAATCCCATACCCTCCTCCCATTACAAAAAACCACTAGGGATTTTAAAAATATAAATTAAAAGGAACAAACAGAGAAACTAATGACCACGGCCGAACCAACAACCACAACACATGGTAGTGCCATAAAAATCCACCTCACAACTATGCAGGAGAAAACCCCAGGTGAAACCGAGGCTTACTGGTTTTAAAGCCTTCGCGAAAGCTCTGTTGATGAAGTTAACAATACTTCGAGCCACCTTGATGAGCTTGCACAAACCAAATCAACAGAAGATGAAGGTTAGTACTTAAATCCTTAAATAAATAATTTTATAGTTATTTCAAAGCAGTAAAATAGTCGAAATTCTTACCAAGGGCACGACGCAGCTGCTGGATGTAGCAGTCTTACCCTGCTTCCCTCATGAGCTTCACAAGCTGAATTGGAGCCTGCCAACATGAAAAATGAAAAGTGCAATATCCAAAGGTGGAGTATCAAGCCGCGGCAAGGTATGACCAAAACCCTCATGGAGGAACGAACAGCCAATAAGAACTCAATTCACATAGTGAACAACCCCCATCGCACTCCTTACAAATTTAGAGTTCCAACTCTCACAGTAACGCAAAGGCGAAGACAACCCAAACCCTCAGTACTCTCTACATAGTTAAAAACCACCTCTTGATGGCAGAAATACGTCTTACTCACCCTTCTACACCAGCTCGTTAGGCTCACAAAGGCCTATGTGCATTTTAATGGAGGTTTGACATTAAGCATGGTGGCTACAAGCTCACAGCTCGACCACTCCATGACCCAAAATAAAACAAAGCGCATTTTTAGGGTTTGAAGCCAATTATATGGCATCTCAAGTCAACGAAAACCCTAAGCTTCAATCACCAACCACGTGTCCATCAAATAATTTACAAATTATGGGTATAGAGCTATAGTTGAGAGTCTCAATTTGAATCCTGAATAATCATTAAGGTTACAAGTCAAACCTTATAAAAACATCATTGCATAAGTATCTTATCCATGTTTGTTTTCTTGTTTCAATTATCAAGACTTTGTGTTAGGTGTTCTTCTACACTAGGGTTTATGTATAGTTTAACTATATCCTAAACTTATATGAAGTCCCTCATTTTAATTAATGCCTACTTTCGACATTAGTAGTTTACAAATCAAGTAAGATAAACTAGTTACATGAAGATAACTAATCATAAGAATCCTAGAGCAAGGATCAGTATGATAATACATTTAGAAATCACAATATACTTATTGTATTTGAGAGCTCATATAAACAAGGTTTTATATACAAGAAAACTAAGTAATAATACATGATTTAGAAGAATCACTAACCTAGAGTATTTAAAGTTTAAAAAGAACTCAAATAGATATGAACAACACCATAGTCCAATCTCTAAACGACAAATATGTAGTTAGGGATACAAGTATGTGTAACATATCTTTTCTTTTATAAAATTGTTAGGCCACTATACTCTTATTGGCAGAAGTAGAACTGTTCTTAATCTATAACATCTCAAAATGAAATATAAGCATATAATTGAAAATACAAGAAGGAAGATTATTTTGGATCAAGTACTATGGTGGTAAACTTAATTGCACATAACCCATTCTTTCACAGTAGTGCTATTACAATCATTTATGCAGTTTGATAACATTAGAAATACAACAATACCTTTTACAGCGTCAAGCTGCAAACAAACATTTTTACTAGCATTTTATCCTATGCTAGTTGAATATTATTCTCGGTCTGGAAATTTTTACTGGTAATTACAGTGCTTACCTGTTTGGAACCTGTAAAAGAAGGATCATTCCACTACGCTAATCATAAGATAAGTAAGCCCCAATCTCATCTAAGATTATTTCCTACTTGACAAAAGAAAGTAATAACACACTTAGTATTAGATTTAGATGCAGTTTTCTTTCTTTCTTTCTAAAACATAAACCGATGTGTTTAACATCCCTAACATAGTACTTCAAGATAAACTAATGAATTATAAAGAACTAAAGAAATATAATGCTCTTTGTTAATTATTACTGTTTGAGTAACCGTTAATAGTTATTGGTTCATTGGCAATGACATCCTTGAACATTTTAAGTTACATGAAAAATTTTAATTTTTTATGAATTTTTGGGTTATTACAAAGTTTGTTGTGAAATATATTGAAACTAATTTTGATATTTTAGCTGAGGCTATATTATTGACCCCAAGGACGGATCGTATTAATTGTTCTAACTTTAAATGTGAAAAGGTAACTACATAGTTTTCACTTATAGCTAGAACCAATGATAATAATAAAAATGACATAAGAGATTAGGACATCTGAAATTCAAAAGTATGAAGTTGCTGGTTCGTTTGAACATGGTTCATGGACATCGACCTAGAGTGGATCCTTTTGAAGGTGTATGTGAGGGTTATGTTATTGGTAAACATCATGAAGACAAGTTTGAGAAAGGGAATTCTTAGAGGCAAAAGGAAAAATGCAATCTTGTGTAAGGTGATCTTTTGTGAAATGAAGCAACCTTTTCTAACAAGTGTAAACACTTTTCCTAACTTCATTAATGTTATTTTAGGTTTACTTGGGTTTATTTCTTGAATATGAAGGATATGATTTTTGAGAAATTTAGGATTTTAGGGCATTGGATGAAAATAAATGTGATTGACCTATGAAATGTTTGAGATCTGCTAACGAAGGAGAATATGTCTGCAATTCCTTTAAGCATACTTATCTCAAAATGGTATCTCATGAAAAACAAATATTATATTCCTCAATGAAATGGTGTTGATGAGAATAAGGAATTTAACCTTGATTTAGATGCGTATATGTCTAATTCAAGGAAAGGGAATACCAAACAAGTTTTGGACAAACTTTATTCCACATTCAATTTGTATTCTAACAGAGTTCTAAGCAAGATTGTGTGGGATAATTGAGAAATGGAGTGGACAGAAACCTTCAAAAGGACATATCAAAACATTTGGATGAGTTGTCCGAGGTCATATTTGGATGAAAAGTAGAAGAAGTTGGACCCTATGGGATAATCTTGCATCATGGCTGGCTACTCTGAAGAGTCTAAAGTCTATCAATTGTATTATATGACTAAGTAAAAAGTAATGAATCAACAAGATGTTATATTTGATGAGAAAACCTTAGGTGCTACTCTATTGAAATATACTTTTGGTGTTGGGGGGAGTGATATAACCAAAATAATGAAGATCTCTACATCCATTATTCTAAACTCTAAATCGACTAGCGCAATTTCTTAATAGACCAAGGTCTCTAAATAGACTTTTAGTCAAAATTGTATTGTTTAATTGACTATCAGTTGAATTTATAATTGTGAATCGACTAACAACATGGATTGGTGACAATGAATCTATTCATGATGAGTGTGTGCATGGTCACCTTTTGCTGGGAAGATTTGTTATCCCAAGACAAAGATGATTGAGGCTATTGGTAGTGATGTAGGTGGTTCCACTGATTCAATAAACATTTGGGGGAAAAAACAAGAAGTTAATATTTCACTCATGGCACATGTGCTAAAGACGTGATCTTGAAACATATATAGATGTACATGACAAGCATGAATTGGTAACTGCTATAACTGGAGAATATAATTCCTTATTTCAAAATAAGGCGTAGTAATTGCTTCCTTATCCACAACGAAAGAATGTGATGAAATGCAAATGGATCTATAAGATCACTACCTCATATGGTGTTGTTGAGAGATACAATGCTCACTTGATAGAAAAGGGTTTTTCTCAACATGAAGGTATCAACTACATGCATAAGTTTTCTCTTGTAGCCAAGATAAATCCTATCTTAATTATTCTTTTTCATATTGCTAATGTTGGTTGGGAGGTACATCACATGGATGTGAAGAGTTAATTCTCGCATGTATATCTCACTGAAGAGATCTATATGGAGCACCCAATAGGTTTTGTGCAACATAGAAATCTTGTATGCAAACCAAAGAAGTCTTTGTATGGATCGAAACATGCACATAAGGCATGGTCCGATACGATTGTCATCTCCTTTATTTGACTTGGTTTCAAGTGGTGTGAATCATATCAATTTTTTTTACATATATACTACATCTTAATTATGTAGTTCTATTAATTGTTGCAGGCCAATGACTTGATTATTGGGAATAATAGTGATTCAATATTTTTTCTAACAGTAAAATTGAAGGATGCATTTGAAATGATTGACTCAGGTTTCGTACATTTCTTACTCATCATTTTAGTTATGTAATTGAATTAGTTTATCTTCACTTCTCATCTAGAGTATGATTCTAATCTTTTAAAAGAGATTTAGAATAGAAGATTGTAAGCCATGTTATACTCTATTTCAGTGGAGATTTAATCTTATTAAGGGATGTGATTCTCTGAAATTCAATCCTATTGTGTAAAAAACGATTATGGGAAATCTTATTTATTTGACTCAAAGTATACCTAATATTTCCTTTGTTGTTAGTTTGGTCCCTACGTTCATGCAATATTCAATGGAAACAGTCTGTAGTCCGCAAAGAGAATAGTTTGATACATCAAAGGAACATATTAATATAATAAACAATAGTTCATGATGGAAAAATATCCAACGTAGAATGGGAAAAGTGTTGAATTCCACATATGATAAATATATAATTGTTAACTTGAATGAATGAGGCTAACTTACCAGAAACCTTGCGACAATAGACTTGTGTGCGTCGACTAGTTACGAAGGTGAAGGGTTGTGTCCATTATTATCATTATTATTTATATATTTTATATTCATTACATTGCCTCTCCCTTCAAGGACGGTTTGTATTTAAAGAATAAAAAGGTCATGTACTCATTCTTGTTTGTAATGACTTATCATGATATTATGTTCTTAATTTTAGTTAAAGAAATTGTTAAAGTTACATCATCACAAGTCATTCTCCAAGCCAAGCTTATGTGTCAGGATTGGGCCTCATGTGTTGAGGTAGGGATATTGATTTGGACTCAGTAACTTGGAGTAAATTCTTGCGTTGGACTCAAAAATGACTAAGCCTTATGTGTAAAGGTTAACTATAATGTGTTGAGATGAATGCTTCGATATGTCAAAGTGATGATGTTGTATAGTCTTGTTAGAAAACGCTAAGGATTTATGTGTCAAGTCAAATATTCATGTGTTGAGGTGGACCTCATATGTAAAGGTAATTCTTTGCATGTTGAATCATTAATGTTGTGTGATGTATTACTAACCATGGTCACTCGGGATGGATGATCTATTAATCTCCTCTAGCGACTGGACAACTCTAGAGTGAATTACTTTAGCATATACCACTTGGAATGAGAGTAATATAATATGATCACAGCATTGGGAAAATATTCTTATTATAATTTATATGATAGATGAATTAAAGTTAGCACATATGGACCATGCAGATAAGATAAGAGATAAATTTAATATGCATTAAGAATAGAGAGAGATTGAATTGCTCATGATGAATACTTTAGTTGCTTAAAGAGAACTAAAATTGTTAAGCTTCAATGACATTAACAACGAATTCCTCAGTTAATTAAGGCGAAATCACAGTGGTCACTTCAGTAAATCAGTCAGCATGACTTCAGTTAATAAGAGTTAACTAAAGTGTTAATAAACAAGAAATAGTTAACTAAAGTGTTTTGCATGACGACACTTTAGTTAAACTAAAATTTGACACTTAGTTAAACTAAAATACGACACTTACGTTAAAAATGACCCTTGATTTATGACACTTGTATGATGACACTTGAGTTATCATCCTAAATAAGTGGTCTAGCATACAATTATAAGGAGAATCCATCCTGAAGTCAGTAGAGCATGGATTTAATGTTAAAGATAAAAGGCATTGCACATTGTGTTATTCGGGATTGAAGAAACCAAGGTGCATAGCTAATTCTCCTTGAGAGCTTTGACTATATTCTACATGAGAGCCTAATTCCCATGCACTGATTCGCTACATCTTGCATGAGACTGAATTTGGCAAGTTATTAATGTGTTGGACACATTTCGAAATTGATCTGGTTGATCTCTCTTCTCTATTGTTTAGTGACAGCACTTGAGGTGTTTGAACTCTCTCTTATCTTGCACTTGGGGTGCCGAAAACAATATACTATTCCAAAAGACATTCTCTACTATCTATCATTGTGCTAAGAATATTTGTTGGGGTTTTTCATCCTTTTTGTTTTGAGGGTTTTCCCAGGGTACATGTGTTATGTATGAATCATTATGTGTATGAATGTTTCATTTATTTCAAGTACTCAGTAATTCCACATATAAATATTAAAATATCAACTCTCAATTAAAATTCAACATGGTATCAGAGTTCAATGCATGAATGAGCTAAGTTTTGATGAGCAAGCTTGAGCCTACGTAGATACTAATAAGTTGAGAACAATACTTGAAGAACAATGTCATCGATATCGGTCAGACTGGAAGACCGACTTGAAGGTACTTTGAACTTCAACACTTGGAAGGATTGAATTCTGAACATCCTAGAAGAGCATGACTTAGATGACTATGTATCCAATGTGGTGGAAGACCCTAACACCAATGCAGGTTGCACTACCTTCAAGAAGAACCATGCAAAATCCAAGTGGATCATCTATGATTTGTTGAAGGACAACTTGATGCCAATGATTACTCCTTTGAAGACTACAAAGGAATTCTTTGATACTTTGACAAATCTCTATGAGAAGAAGGCTTTGAGTTATAAGAGAGTATTGAAGAACAAACCTCATAATCTGAACATGGAGAAGGAAAAATCTATGGATTCTTTCTTTACAAATATCTCTCAAATACGAGATCAACTTACTAGAATTGGAGTAGTGGTGGATAATGATGATCTCATTCAAATCGTTATTAATGGTATCCCATCCTCATGGGAGACGTTCTTGGATATTGTTAATGGTCGAGAGGTACAAAGTAAATTTGAGAGGTTTTGGCATGACTACCTCCAAGAGGAAGGGAAAAACCAAAGAAAGGTTGCATCCTCCAAAGAATAAAACCTTGATATTACGACAAGGATGAAGAGTGGAAAGAAACACTTCTCTCAGAAGAATTTTTCTCATGCAAAGGAGAAGGTATAAAACAATGAATTTGATAAGTCAAAGATCAAATGCTACAACTACAACAAGAAGGGCCATTATGCAAGGGGATATCAAGCAAATCAAAGAGGAAAGTTCAAGGGTAGGTTTCATGCTTCTACTGCTACAGAATATGAACCTACAAGGAAGGCGTACTATATTATCTCAAACCTATTTGGATCCATCACCACTATTGTTGATACATGGCTGGTTGATAGTGGCACATCCAAACACATGACTAGATGTAGGAGCGCTATCACAAATTTGAAGGAGAACAAATTCACCTGCAAGGTGGAGCTTGGAGATAACACCACATAATTGATCCAAGGAGTTGAATCCCCCTCCTTCCATATGAGCTCAAGTGATGTACTACATGTGGAGTATATTCTATATGTTCTTGGTTTGAAGAATAACCTCCTATATGTTTTGGTTATAGAAGATAAAGTCTTCTGAGTTATCTTCATGATTAATCAAGCACTCTTATGGTTGAAGAACAAATACTTGAAATCTATAGCTGTGATTGGAGTTAGAGAGGGAGGTCTCTACAAAGTACTTGAAAAACTCATTCAAGCTATGATCCATGATACAGTCAGTCCATGCAACCTGTGGCATAATATTCTTGGTCACCTCCATCTCAAAGCGCTACTTGGATTGCAAAAAATGCTAAAAGGTATGCCTATATTTAATTTTGAGCATGATAGTATCTGTAGAGGTTGCACTCTTGGGAAAAACATTAAGAAGAGTTTTCCTAGTAGTAGTAATAGATATAAATGGATTTTAGACTTAATTCATTCAAATGTATGTGGCCCTATGTCAGCACCATCCTCGAGTGGTTATTTATATTATGTGATGTTCATATATGACTTCTCTCGAAAGTCATGGATTTATTTTTTGAAGGATAAGGGTGAAACCTTCATCAAGTTTCAAGAATTCAAGGCACTAGTTGAGGACTGGAAAGCACATGTGTGCTTTGAGATCTGATAATGGAAGTCAATTTGAGTCACATGCATTTAATTATTTATATAGTGATACAGGAATATGTAAACAATTGACGGTACCATAAAACCCCCAGCAGAATGGGGCTGTCGAAATGAAGAATAGAACAATATGTTAGGCTACAAAATCCATGATGTACGATCAAGATCTACCTACCTCCTTATGGGAATAACCCTCTAGAATTTTTGTTTACATCCAGAATAGAATCCCGCATGCTATTCTGGAAGAGAAGAATCTTGAAGAAGTTTTCGCTGGTGAAAAACCAGATATTGCACACTTGAAGATATTTGGTTATCCTGTATAAATTCATGTGTCAAAAGAGTAGAGGACAAAGATGGATCCATCCAGAAAGAAAGGGACTTTTTTGGTTATAATGAATCATCCAAAGCCTACAGAATCTATGTACAATGTAAAAGACACATTGAATTCTACAAAGATGTGAAATTCCATGAAGAGGTCGCATTCAAGCACACTAAATAAATTCAGTGGGATTCATACATGGAGGAGCATGAGACTCACATGATGGAGGATCCAAATTATAGTTCCCCCATTCAAATGTTGAGAGCGAGAAGCTAGAAGAGAACTCATATTTGCTAGCTCTTGAACAAACAGTAGAACTCGTTGAAATATCACTTGATGAACCTCCTACTAAGAGGAGATATGCATGGTTTCAAGACATTCTACAATATGTAGAAATACATGGAGCACCATTAAGCTCATCCATAGAGTGAAAGAGACCTGGAAATTTATTCAGGGTATGTTGCAGAGATGAGTCACATCGGTGATTCATAACCTTCCACCTATGAAGAAGCTACTAAGAAGCAAGTATGGAAAGATGCAATGGTAGAGGAATACAAATCTATTATGAATAATGATGTTTGGTAAGTTGTTCCTAAACCTCAAGGGAAGTCCATAGTAACTTCTAGATAGATTTATAATATCAAGCATGATGTTGATGGCAGTAGTGAAAAGTATAAATCTATATTATTTTCCCAAAGTTTCTCACAAAAATTGTAATGTCCCCATTTAAATAATTGCATAGCAGGACAATTCCATCGCCCTACTAGTTCCCTAGGTTGGATGGATACATTTGGAATTTTAATAAGGGAGCTAATAAATGATGTTCAGACATTAGAATGGGATAAATATTTAATAATGTAGCTTATTAAATAAATGCAAGAGAAAATTGAAGTGGCAATGGAGCATGGGGACACATTGAGACTATGAGGCCCACACAAGCTAGAAATTTTGTGCCACATGTCATCATCCTCTTGCAATTTTGAATCCATGGGAAGTATAAAGGTTATTGGATGAGTTATAAGGATAATACACTTGGCCATATGAATCATAGGTCGAATTTGGGAGGATATGTAACTCACATGGGAAAGGAAGAGTCATTTTGGAGCTAGTGAGACACTTGGACTAGATTTCTTAGCTCTATGACAACAATGATGAAGATGCTATGACACATATGACACAAATCAGATCTGAAGGCTGACATATGACATATATAACATGTCAGGTCAAAATAAATCATCCAAGAGATCTCTCGTGTGAGTTGAGGAAGCTCAATGGGCTCCAACTCAAATTTGGGGAAGGTGGAAGGCTAGGAAAGGGAGGACACATGGCAAATCATGAGCACACACCCTAATTAGAATTGGATTGAGTTTTTGGATTGATTGGTAACCTTATAAGGCTAAGGATGTTTATAAAATATAGGAATAAACCAATAGAATGTCTTTTTATCATTTGAGAAATTGTCATTTGCAAATTGTGAGAGCTAGTGGATGACTAGTTTTCTTTCCTTCGCCAATTTCGAGGGTGAAAGATTCCCATCCAAGTTGGCGTTTGGAGAGGACACTCAGGTATTTCATAGATATTTAATGGATTATTATTTTCAGGTGTAATATACAGGGAAGCATGTGGATTATTCTATTGCAGAACTTTCTCTCAACCATTTCCAATTTTCTTTGCATATTCATGCTCATGGAGGGATTGCGCCTTGGGTGAGCTCATGTAATATTTGGGAGATATATTCATGATTTTAATCAGTTAAATATAATATTTTATTCATTCTCAGAAATTTTCAATTCGAAATACCCAATATTTGTATGTCAAAATGACTTTTAATGAGCAAACAATGTCCATTTCCACTCTATTTTGATATATGCCATGGTAATGCTTATTATTTCGAATGGAGGAATGTATATATGATATATTTATGATGAATGGACTGTAATTAATGTTTATTTCAAGTCTCATGTTCAATATTTAATCACTAGAATCCATTTTACTCATTTTTATTGCATTGGGAGAAGATTTGATGCATTTTCCCCAAGGGTCGAAATTGTGATTTGGGAGCTGTTTGGAAAGAGTCATAAAATATTGTATAAACTGAAACATGACACATATTAGAATTTAAAAATTCCCCCTCACACATTCCCTTCCTCTGTTCATAAATTCGAGTGACTTTGGGACCATTTGAGAAGCCATTTTCGATAATTACCCAGGGGGAATTGGAGCCCCAATTTGCTAGTAAAGACTCCTACTTTGAACAGATCATTAAACAAGTTTTCAGAATTAATTGGGGGGACATAAAAAATCCCTAAAATAATATTTAACTTCTAATATCATTCATGTACCTTTTGAGTAATTTGGGTCAATTTGGAGGTCTAGACATCAAAACTAGTTAAGGTCGAAATTGGGGAAAAAGTGAAAAAAATTGGTCATTTAATAAAATTTCAAAAAGGGACATTACAAGTGGTATCAGAGCATGGTCTTGGAACTTGATGGTATTAATAAGGAGTCAAATCAATAATCCACCACCCTTAGATCCTGAAGTGGAAATTGTTTTTGTTGAAGAAGAAGAAGTAGTAGAAGAAGAGGTACATTCTACTGAAACTATGACTAGCGAGGGGAAGGAATACACTAATTAGGGAAAGGTGGAATATATTAAACTCATACAACCTCTATTTGATGACATAACTAAGAACATGAACCAGCATCTTATGAAAGGATTTGAATTGTTGGTTATACAATTTGGAAGCAAATTAGGAGTAATGGGAGATAGCAGTAGTTCACAATCAGAAGAAAAGAAGACAATGGGTGAGTATATTTTTTCAAGAACAGGACCCCATAATAGACCCCATGAATTTTAGAGCACACCAAGTCCTATTGCAACTAAATTTATTGTACCCAAATAAGAGCCTAACATTCAACTTGAACTAGCTACAATGGCAAAATAATGATATAAATTGGATGAAGATTGTAAAAGAAGTGTACCATTTGATTAGTACTTTCTTGCTACAAACAAACTCAAAAAGAAGGAAGGTAAAAAGTCTCAATACAAAAACAAAGACTTAAATTGTGCCATTAGTAAAGTGCCACTCGCTAGTTTTTATGGTTCCTCTCAAATTTCTGCTAACACTTGGGTGCAAAAATTAGATGTGTATTTTTAGTGGAATCCAATGGTGGAAGAAGATGCCTTAAAAATGGACATATTGCACTTGGAAGGAGATGCCATTGAATGGTGGTTCCATGGCTTGAAGACTTTGGATCATGATCAGGTTAAAACATATGGAGAATTTATTGATAGGGTACTAGAGAGAGAGATTTGAGCAAAAAGATCATGAATTGTCTTTCAAAGAACTAGCACAATTGAAGCAAGTTAGGACCCCGATTGATTATATGATGGAATTTTAAAAATTATCAGTCAAGGTGGCTGATGTGTCTATGGGAAAGCTAGTATTGATGTTCACTGAAGGTTTGTATGAACCCTTAAAAGGGTTGGTCAAAGCCCACAAACCCACTACATTAAAATATGCAATGAACTTGATTAGAGATCTCCAAAATGTGCTTCCTAGAACAAGATTTCTTCCCAAGCCTAACTCCGAATTTGAAAAGAAACCTTGGAAAAAAGATGCACCTGATAAGAAGCCTTGGAAAAGAGATTCATCTAAAAAGAATAAGAAAAAAGGACTAAACAAGGATGAAATTCGAAGAAAAAAATTGTGCTTCACATGCTTTCAACCATAGACATCGGGGCATAAATGTACTAAGGGAAAGGATCAATACATAGAAGTATTTTATGATAATGATGGGTATGAATTGGGTATGGAGGAAGGAGGTCACATTTCAGATCAATAGGAGCCATATGAGACATCAATTGAATAATAAATACAAGAATAAACTCATCCTTCTCCGAACAAAGCAAGAATGACAATACTTTCAGCAGTGCCTCGCTAGCACACTATTCGATGCAAGGGTGTGGTACTAGGACAAGGAACTTCAGTTTTGGTAGATGGAGGAGCCACAAATAAATTCATTGATGCAGATATGGTGGAGAAAAGGAATATACAAATTTAACCACTCGATGGATTCACAGTTGTCATTCCCGGTCACAACACAATGCAATGCAAAACATGGGTTCCAAAGCTGCAAGTCACCATAGGTAACTATACTTTTGTTGATAGTTTTTATGTGGTTAATGTTTCTGATAATAATGTGGTTTTGGGAGTGAAATGGATGTATTCTATAGGGGAACATACAATGAACTGTGAAATTCCTGAGAAGAAATTTCAACATTCGAAAGGTGTACTAAGGGTTGTAAGAGGGCAACACACTTACCCAAACCAAGTAATGAATTGCAATAGTATGAGATTTATCATTGAGGAATGAGGACATAGAATGGGATGTTGAATGTCATATCACATATCCCAATCCAAACATAAAGGTTAGTGGTGAGTTGGTTCTTTCTCCTACATCCTACACTTCGAAATTTTGCAGCAATCATCCTAATGAAGTATGGGTGAAAGGTTCTTTTTTTATGGTGCCACATGAAGAGTATAAAATTTATATCTCTCCTTTTGATGATGACATGATTAGAGAGCCATATTATTTACATTTTCAGCAGCATCCCTTGTCACATTATGATGATACACATCCACATGGATGCACCTATGGTATTCCCTTGATTCACTTGGAGACTCATGATTTCCATTGCTCCTTGCCTAGTCCATTTGATGTTGGGGGAACTTCATCCCACACTTGGGTGAAGATATATATGATCGAAGGACATTATTGTTGGAAGAAACATACTCTTTTATTCCATGATGATATACATATTCATGAATGTATTGATCAGACTTCTTTGAGCCTCTTGAAGTCTCCATGTTTTATTTGCTCCTTATTTGGTTCAGATTTTGGTGGAGGTTATTCATTCACTTATTTGATGAAAGAACACATGGATGATTGTATTGATGCACATTATATACTTTAGGAACATCATTATGAGACATGGGATCCTCACCTATGTCATTGGGGCAGATCTGATATAATACTTCATGCTTGTGTGTATGGGCTACATGGTGATTTGCTTACTTGGAGGTATAAGCACTTTAATGATTCTTTGATGAGGTACCTTATTGATGTATATTTGTATGATGTTGTTATGTACTTTCATGATCTATATTTTGAACCCATGATGTTTGGAAGGGTGCAATACCAGCAATGGGATCATATAATTGCTTGGTTTCATCTCACTTGGAGTAGCAGTTTGGTTGTTGGGTTGAGAAAGCCAACCAACCTTCAATTATTTGAGTTCATCTTTGTAGAGAAGTGTTCCATTTTCCTATGGGGGATAATTTTTGAGATATGGATTCAATTTTCACATGCTTGGTTTTCATGGCATTCCATCATAGACATTTCACACCATGCATGTATCAGGATCATATGGGACCTTGGGATCATTTTTGGTCTCATTGGTTTCAATTGTGGGGGAAACAAATAGCATTGGAGATTTATTCATCTCTTGAGAAGATGACTGTAATCAGAGTAGTGCAGCATACAAATGTGAAATTTATTGAGTACAAGCAATATTGGGTGGGGAGGACTATAATGTCCCCATTTAAACAATTGCATAGCACGACAATTCCATCACCCTACAAGTTCCCTAGGTTGGATGGATACATTTGGAATTTTAATAAGGGAGATAATAAATGATGTTCAGACATTAGAATGGGATAAATATTTAATAAATAATGTAGCTTATTAAATAAATACAAGAGAAAATTGAAGTGGCAATGGAGCATGGGGACACATGGAGACTATGAGGCCCACACAAGCTAGAAATTTTGTGCCACGTGGCATCCTCCTCTTGCAATTTCGAATCCATGGAAGTCTAAAGGTTATTGGATGATTTATAAGGCTAATACACTTGGCCATATGCATAATAGGTCTAATTTGGGAGGAAATGTAACTTACATGGGAAAGGAAGAGTCATTTTGGAGCTAGTGAGACACTTTGACTAGATTCCCTAGCTCTATGACAACAATGATGAAGATGCTATGACACCTATGACACCTATGACACAAATCAGATGTGAAGGATGAAATCTAACATATCTAACATGTCAGGTCGAAATATAGCATCTAAGAGAGCTCTCATGTGAGTTGAGGAATCTCAATGGGCTCCAACATAAATTTGGGGAAGGTGGAAGGCTAGGAAAGGGAGGACACATGGAAAATCATGAGAACACACCCTAATTCAAATTGGATTGAGTTTTTGGATGGATTAATAACCTTATAAGGCTATGGATGTTTATAAAATACAGGAAGCAACTAAGAGAATGGCTTTTTATCATTTGTGAATTGTGAGAGCTAGTGGATGACTAGTTTTCTTGCCTCAGCCAATTTCGAGGGTGAAAGATTACCATCCAATTTAGTGTTTGGAGAGGCCACTCAGGTATTTCATGGAGATTTAATGGATTCTTATTTTTAGGTGTGATATACAGGGAATCATGTGGATTCTTATATTGCAGCACTTTCTCTCAACTATTTCCAATTTTCTTTGCATATTCATGCTAATGGAGGGATTGTGCCTTGGGTGAGATCATGTACTCTTTGGTAGAGATATTACTGATATATTTATTATTGTAACAGTTAAATATGTTCATTTCTTCATTCTCAAAAATTTTCAAGTCGAAACACCGAATATTTGTATGTCAAAATGACTTTTAATGAGCAAACAATGTCCATTTCCACTCTATTTTGATATATACCATGGCAATGCTTATTATTTTGAATGGAGGAATATATATCTGATAAATGTATGATGAATGGATTTTAATTAATTTTTATTTCAAGTTTCATGTTCAGTATTTAAGCATTGGAATCCATTTTACTCGTTTTTATTGCATTGGGAGAAGATTTGGTGCATTTCCCCCAAGGGTCGAAATTGTGATTTGGGAGCTGTTTTGGAACGAGTCATAACAACATGTGTAAACTAAAAAATGATGAATATGAAACTTTAAAATTTTCCCCTTACACATCCCCTACCTCTATTCATAAATTTGAGTGACTTTGGGACCATTTGAGAAGCCATTTCCAACAATTACCCAGGGGGAATTGGAGCCCCAATATGCTAGTAAAGACTCCTACTTTGAACAGAATATTAAACAAGTTTGCAGAAGTAATTTGGGGGTCATAAAACATACCTGAACATAATATTTAATTTCTAATATCATTCATGTACCTTCTGAGAAAATTTGGGAGCATTTGGGTCAATTTGGAGGTCTAGACATCAAAACTAGTTAAGGTCAAAATTGGGGAAAAAGTGAAAACATTCGTCATTTAATAAAATTTAAAGAAGGTACATTACAAAAATAAGGAATATACTATGATGATACATTCACTCTTGTGGCCAGTTACACCATTATTTGAGCTATGATTTCAGGTGCATGTGTTCTAGGATGGAAGCTTCACCAGATGGATGTGAACACTGCCTTACTCAATGGTGAGGTTGAGGAAGAGGTTTACATACAACAAACTGAGGGGTTTTTAGTTCATGGGAAGGAGTCCCAAGTATGTAAATTGAAGAAATCCTTGTATGGGATTAAGCAATCCCCCATGGCTTGGTATTCAAGGATTGATAGCTATGATTAAATATTGGGATTCTCTAAGAGAGAAGTTGATCCAAAACTGTATTTAAAATTTTTTAAGAACCGACCTCTGATATTGGTTCTCTATGTTTATGATTTAATGACCCAACTTGAAATTTCTAGACAAAGGCACAATTTGGGCAAATTCGGGATTAACTAGTCATGACTCTAGGGGGTTCCAACTGACTCCAAATGGTATCGAATTTGAAAGGAAGGGATATGGTGAGTATTATAAAATTAAAATGTGACCCATGAGCACTTAGGATCTTACCTTAAGATTCTACAACTTAATTTGGGGCTAATAATAAAAGGGAAAAATTTACTAGGAAAATTGAGGTCAAATCCCCCCCAAGGGTGAGAGCCAAATTGGATTCCCAACCCAAGTAAGAACCTCCCAACTTTTATAACATAGTATGGGAATGAATATAAGGCATTAGTTTCTTTATTTAATGATGGTTATTATCTATTCAAACTGGTTATAAAGTGCAACACTCATATAAAGACTTTTAGTGAAATTGCTTAAGGGGAAATGGTATTGATAACTCGATTTTGACACATGAAAAGTAGATTGAATGGTTCAGATAATGACATGAAATATAGATACCATCAACAGAATACAAATCAATTCCCCAACAACATTAAACATCAGATAACATCCCTCATACAAGTCTTGTATAAACTCTTTCAAGGTTGAAGCCAATTACATTAAAACTAGTGACTCAAAAGCATGGGAATGCAAGCCTTTCACACTGGATTTTCTTGGATTTTGAGATACAGATAATATGTTCATGGAATTACAGAATAATACATAATTCATGGCTTCCCCATCATCATAAAACTTGTATAAAATTCTTTATACAAATATGATATACAACTCTTTTAAAATGGAAGCCAAATACATGAAAACTAGTCATTCACGTGCATGGGAATGAAAGGATTTCACACTTGAGTTTATTGGTTTTATATATATAGATAATATTGTCATGGAATTACATAGTAATACATAATTTATTATTTCCCCATAACCATCAAACTCATAGAAAACTTTTTATACAAATCTGATATACAACTCCTTTAAAATGGAAGACAAATACATGAAAACTAGTCATTCAAGAGCATGGGAATGCAAGCCTTTCACATGTGGATTTCTGATATTTTGACTTACAAAGAATATTTAAATAAGAATAAATATACATACATAATATACCCAATATTGATCGTCAAATATCCTCATAAAAGTGCAAGCACCACTCCAACAAGTGCACCATCAACATGAGAGTGTGGGGAATGAGAGAATATGGAGATAGATGAGAATTCGATTGTATGGACCTTCAACATAAAACTAAAATAACTTCATTAAGCTCAAATCATAGGTATGAATGGCATATCCATCAACCAACTTGGAAAGGAATCCAACTCCCTCGAAATTGGTTCACAAGCAGGGAGAGTGAACACTCGTCGTGCAATGGACAAGAAAAAGCTCTCTGAAATGACAAAGGCCAATTAACACATTATAAAAAACCATTCCCCTTCCTCATGAAATAATTTTATTAACTTCATGAGGAATCCTAAGTTCTAATTTACCTCCATGGGATTCCTCCAACTCATCTTAGTGGTTTAATAACTCTTGTGACACTTGTCTTCCTCTTCATGCTCCAATTCTTTCCCCATTTAGAATGGATTCCTATAACTCCAAAATTCGACCTCTTGGTGGTTATTTTTATCCATATCATGTCATATTTTTCATATGTCTACAATCAGGTCTGAATTTTTCATACTTGCCATAGAATCTTCCATCATTTGTTGTCATAGAGTGCATGGAATCTCCTTCCAAGTGGCACACATTGTCTTCCAGTATCTTCCTCTTCCATTGGACTTACTCTATTTTACTGATTTGAATTCCTTGGCTCATTATATGTTATTTTATTCCACATCACCCTCCAATAACATTACATTACCCATGTGTTTGAATTTGGATGAATATTGTGCTAAGTGTGTGGGAGGGCCTAGCTTGCCCCCATGTCAGAATGGCCCAGCCCTTACATCTAACCATGGAAGGAACCAATCCTCGTACCATGTCAGAATGGCTCTTAGTCCCAGACTGAGGGTTCCTGGTAACTGATCAAGTTCCTCCATTCTCCCAAAGAATTGCATCAGCCCTTATATCTGATCAAGTGGGAACACATTCCTCAATCACATCAGAATGGCCCTGCACTTATATATGATCATATGAGACTACATCCCATAATCATATCAAAATGGCCCTCAGTCCCAGATTGAGTATTCCTGGTAACTGACCAGGTACCTCCATTCAGAGAATGGGTATCAACGCTTATATCTGATCATGTGGGAACACACCCCACAGTAGCCTCAGAATGGCTTAGCACTCACATCTGACATGGAAGGAACCAATCCTCCCACCATGACAGAATGGCTCAGCCCTTACATCTGACCATGGAAGGAACCAATCCTCTCACCATGTTAGAATGTCTCTTATATCTAGGCTGAGTATTCCTGGTAACTGACCAGGTGCCTCCATTCAGAGAATGGCATTCAGCACTTATATCTGATCATGTAGGAACCAATCCTACAGTCACCTCAAAATGGATCAGCACTTATATCTGACATGCGAGGAACCAATCCTCTTATCATGACAGAATGGCTCAGCCCTTACATCTGACCATGGAAGGAACCAATCCTCTCACCATGTCAGAATGGCTCACGAACTCATCACTTCCCCTTGGAGGGAACCTCAATCTAGAGAACACCAAGCTTCTCCTTGAAGTACTCAAACTTCACTCTAGCCAATGGCTTAGTCAACACATCAGCTATCTGTTCATCCATCGCAATATGCTGGAGCTTCACTGCTCCTCTCTGCACCATATCCCTGATATAGTGATATTTGATCTCGATATGCTTCGACTTGTCATGGAACACTGCATTCTCTGACAGCTTCACACAACTCTAGTTGAATGATAGAAGAGGAAACTGCGTTAGCAAATTTGAAACTCGACGTTTCGATCCCTACTCTGGGATCATCATCAGGAGACAACGATCCTGATGATGATCCCAGAGTAGGGATCGAAACGNGCAGTTTCCTCTTCTATCATTCAATCTCCTACTGCGTAAACAACTCTAGTTGTTGCAATATATACAAGTAGCATCTAACTGGAGATCAAATAAATCAGACGGTAGCTTCCTTAGCCATACTACCTCGTAACTAGTTGAACAAGCTACGACATACTCTGCTTCAACTATACTTAGTGCCACGCAAGACTGTTTCCTATTAAACCAAGAGATCACACCTGATCCCATACTGAAGCAACACCCTGAAGTGCTCTTCCTATCGATGGCACTGCCTGCCCAATCTGAATCAACATATCCTTCTAGGTTAATCTTTTGATTTGCCTCATACTTGAGCCCATAATCAATTGTACCCTTCAGGTACCTCAGAATATGCTTTGCAGCAATCAAGTGAACATGTCTCGGATCTGTCAGGAATTGGCTCAAGTTGTTCACAACAAAGCAAATATCGGATCTCATATTCGTCAGGTACATCAAGGACCCAATCATATGACAACACATCGTGGCATCAACTGAATTTGATGAAGCAACACTCAGTAGCTTCAGGTTCGATGCCATAGGTGTGGTCATGGCCTTGCAGTCCATCATCCTGAACCTCTTCAGGATCTCTACTGCATACTTCCCTTGTCCCAGGGATATTCTGCCACACCTCCATTCCTAGAAATTAGTGCATCATATCCAAGTCCTTCATCTCGAACTCGGCAGCAAGTCTCCTTCTTGCAACTTCTGTCAGGAACAAGTCATCGACATATAACAGGAGCATCACTAGTCTTCCACCTTCGACCTTAAGGAAAAGGTTGGAATCCTCTTTACTCTCGATAAAGCCTAAAGTCACCAGTAATCTATCCATCCTGTCGTACCATGTCGAACCTCGGGATCTTCTGTAGTCACTCCCTCTGAAGTGAAGCATCATACTCCCTCTATCTTTCGTACTCTATGCACTCTTTTCATGAGAAGCCTCGTGCTATGAATCTTGACTTGTATCCCACGATGTTTCCATCTACTACATGATGGAAATACGAACTTCCCTTCATGTATCGATACTACATCCTATACATCATTCTTCTTGAACTGGTCTTCCCTTTCTTCTTGGTTACTTCTTCATAGCTGGAAGGTTCCACATCAATGATGTCGCTGCATTCATCATATTATTCTTCATCTTGAACTTGTCTTCACTTGTTCTTCGAAAAAGTCTCATCCTTCTTTGCTTGTAGGTGATTGTACGCGATCTTTCCTACAAGTCAAATGCATTAGTTGTATGTTTAGAAACATTTCATAAGGAATATTCATAATGGAAAATTCTTATGCATAAATATATGATCATGCAACTATTTTAGCCAATACCACATTCATCCATAACTCACGAAAAATTTTCTAGATGCCTTCCATCTCTACCAGGACAACATTGATATTGTGCACTAATCCAATATGCCGGCAAAGAGGTTTCATTCTAGATAAGTAGCAATGGAGAGTTGTATAGCACCATGAGCTACTTACCCATTACATGCATATTAGTAGTATACTATCATTAATGAAAACATTCTATCATGCATAATACATCAATTGAATATAAACAAATGCATAACGAAACAATATCATGAAATGATAATTGAATACTTATCTTTATTTGTTTCGTGGGTAGACTCCTTCTTGAGCCTTCAGCTTCATCATCTTCTTCATTCGTAATAGCATCATTTCTTATCCAAATGCTAAGATGGATAATGTTTTCTTCAAGAGTTGATTCCTTCGTATTCCTTATCATTTGAGGGATCTTCTTTGGATGGTGAGAGCTTGATCTTTAGTTGCTTCCATCTTCTCTTCTCTTATTATGAGTCGAGCTTCTTCTTCTTCCCAGAGTCTGTTGAAAGTAATCACTTCCTTCTGGCACACATTCCTTGCATGAATGAATCCCATGATCTTGGGATGTCATTCAAGGTGGATATCACTACTTCTGCATTCTCCACTTCTTCTTCTACTGCTACAAGTTTTTCTTTGATTTGAGAGACCCATGTAAAGTATGACTGTATGGTCTCTGCATTCTGGATATTCACATTCTTCGACTGATTTCTTAAGGTCATCTTCTGATTTATGTTCTTCCCTTCAAATAGCTTGTTCAAGGAATAAAACATCTCTTTCGGTGTCTTTAGGGAAGACACTTGTGGTACAAGGTGATCCATGATTGAATCAACAATGATCTTCTTGGCCTTGACCAAGTTCTTCTTGTGTAAGGATTTTAGCCTCATTTCCCTCTGGAACTGAAACCTCTCTACTTGTGTAGGTGTCCAATTAATTTTCTTTAGAGAGATCGTATACTTCCAAGCTTGGAAGTTGTCAACTTTACCAAGATTATCATCAATTTGATGTGACATATCACTTTGAAATGAGAACCTCAAATGAAAATAGCAAAAGAGTAGATCTTACCGATTTGAGGTGTCTGTCATGGTTCCAGAGCTGGCTGATCTAGGGTTTGTCAGAGAAACCATAATTTTAAAACTTGCAATATTTCAGATTTGATTGGATAGAGAGATAGACCTCTTCAAGGTGAGCTGTCCAATGTACTCATTTTCTGAAAACAGTGGAGGGAAACTCCCGGAACAGGAAGCCCTAGTTTTCCAATTTCTTCTGCAGAAATTCCTGATACTGTTTCTGTGTTATCTTAGATATTATTGATCCTCTGTGTCTAAAAATTCACAATGAGGTATCCTCCCCTGTCCCTGTTCCATCAATATAGGTTTCATTAGAATTTGTTTCACCAATTGGGACTTATGAGCATTTTCCCAAGGTGACCTGTTTCAGGACTGTTCAGAATAGCGAAGTTGTACAGACTTCCACATGTCACTGTTTTATCTTCTGGGTCTGAAAATTGGACTACAAAAATTAAATTCCATGCAATTTCTAGAACATCTTCAGAAATTTCATTTGGACCTTGGTAGCCCAAGATATAGCAATTCTCCCTAGGTGTCCTATTTAGGGATGAATCCTGGAAGAGGATGGAACCCTAATTTGGAGGGATCATATCTCCTAGAATATAGCGAATCTGAGGATGAACTTTGGATACAATGTAAACAAGGATTTTAGCTTTAGCTCTTGATCCTTCTCCAATCCATATATATAGCGAATGTACCAAAACTTATCAGTTTTAGTATTTAGGGTTTTTCTAGATCAGGGTCAAACTAGGGTTTGACTTTCCCGGAGTTACACCCAACCAAAAATCTCGACCCAAGTCTCTAAAATTCAATTTTGATGAGGAGAGAAATCCTATGCTAGGATCACTCAAAAATTATTCTTCTGTAGAAATCCCTAATTTCCCGAACCAAAAACTGAAAATGCCCAGAATCGAATTCCGCTTCGACAGAAAGATGCACCCTTCAATGGAGAGTCAGCCTAGCATACTTTTTCTAATGGATTGTGGAGAGAGACCCAAAAAGTAAGAATCCCTAGCTTCTGTAACTGCACAATGTCTTCTCAGGTTAGCTCTGATACCATGTTAGATTTTTATCATTCAAGCTAGCATTATCTTAGGATCTTATCTGAGAGAATAACATGCATAGCAATAAACACAAGAGACAAGAGACACAAAGAATTTTCCCCAGGGAAACCATAAAGGAGAAAACCCCACAACTTCCTCAAAGATAGAATCAACACCAAAAGTAAAACCTGAAAACATAAATATGATCTCCCAACAGCAGTAGTCTCTCTCTTGTCCCAGCAACTTCTCTCTCACTCATGCGCCCCAATGAGTGAGTGTGTGTGTGATAAATAGAGAGGCTCACTCTCTATTTGTATTCTTTCATTCACTTAATGTCCACTTTAACATGTCGGCCTCACTTAACAATTACTTACTAGAGCTGACATCTCTAGGAGAGTCTAATAACCCTAGTGCCCCACAACTGTGGGGACTTTAACCCTTGATCAATAGGAGGGTTACCTACAATGACTTTACATGACTTGTTTACATTATTGAATCTCCCTATAGGAACATTGGGGCATGACATGACTCAAATACATTACAGACACTTCCCGGAATAAACACCGGGGTACAATACATAAGATATACAAGTGAATACATTCTAAAGTTACAAATACATCAATAGCATTGTGGACCGAAAGAGTATATCCATATATTGTTTTATTTTGTGTACAACTATGATCTCTTAATTCAGCAAGAAGCGTGGCTCTATATGCCAAAGTACTACAGAAGAAGAGTATATTGTGGCTAGTACTACCTATTGAGAATTTGTGTTGCTTAGGAAGCTACTTGTTGGGTTGTTTGGTGAGAATGTTGAGACTATTGTCATTCACTCTAACAATTAGAGATGCATTAATCTTTATGAAAACCATGTGTTTCATGACAATTTAAAACACATTGAGATGAAGTATCACTTCATCAGAGACATGGTATAGAGAGGTGCAATAATACTGAAGTACATTGTTACTGATGAGAATATTGCAGATATGTTGACTAAACCTATGATAATGATGAAGTATAGCCTTACTTCTGAGACAATCTTGGCATGGCAGAGAATGCCTCCCTTGTTGAGAGGGAGTGCTAAAGTTAAAACATCACGATTCATTTTCCAATCAAATCTTGTGTGTTAGGATTGGGCCTCATGTGTTGAGGTAGGGAGCTTGAGTTGGACTCAGGAACTTGAATTAAATTCTTGGGTTGGACTCAATAATGACTAATCCTTATGTGTAAAGGTTAATCATTATGTCATGAGGTGAATTCTTTGATATGTCAAAGTGATGATGTTGTACATTCTTGTTGCAAAAGGCTAAGGACTTGTGTGTCAATTCCGATCCTCATGTGTAGAGGTGATGCTTTGCATGTAGAAGCATTGATGTTGTATGATGTATTACTAACCATGGTCACTCAAGATGGATGAGTTATTAAGTATCCTCTAGAGTGAATTACATTAGCATATGAACACTTGGAACAAGAGTAATATAATATGATCACAACATTTGACAAATATTCTCAGTATAATTGATATGATAGATAAATTAAAGCTAGCACATATGGACCATGCTGATAAGATAGGAGATTAATTTAATATGCATTAAGAACAAAGAGAATGTGAATTGCTCATGGTGAAGACTTAAGTTGATTAAAGAGAACTCGAATTGTTAAGCTGCATTGACATTAACAATATATGCCTCAATTAATTAAGGAGAGCTCACAGTGGCCACTTAAGTAAATCAATCAGTATGGTTTCAATTAAGAAGAGTTAACTAAAGTGTTAATAAAGAATACTAGTTAACTAAAGTGTTTTGCATGACGACACTTTCGTTACACTAAAATACGACACTTAGTTAAACTAAAAGATGACACTTAAGTTAAAACATGACACTTAAGTTCAAATATGCAACTTAAGTTATGACACTTGCATGATGACACTTGAGTTAGCATCCTAACTAAGTGGTCTAGCATTCAGATATAAGGAGAGTTAATCCTAAAGTCGGTAGAGCATGGATTTAATGTCAAAGATGAGAGGCATTGCCCATTGTGTTATGGAGGATTGAAGAAACCAAGGTGCATAGATAATTCTCCTTGAGAACATTTTCTATATTCTACATGGGATCCTAATTCCCATGCAGTGATTTGCTACATTTTTCATGTGAATGAATTTGCAAAGTTATTAATGTGTTGGACATAATGAAAATTTGATATGGTTGATCTCTCTTCTCTTTTTTTCAGTGATAACACCTGGGGTGTTTATATTCTCTATTATATTGCCCATGGGATGTCAAAAGCATCCTTCTCTTGTAAAAGACATTCTTTGCTATCTATCATTGTGCTAAGAAGATTTGTTGGGGGTTTTCACCCTCATTGTTTTAAGTGTTTTCACCAAGGTACATGATATTTTATGTATGAATGATTATGTTTATGAATGTTTCATTGATTTCAAGTAATCAGTAATTATGCATCTAAATATTAAAAGATAAAGCTCAATTAAAATTCAACAAAAACAAGGTAGGTACTATCTTCAAAGTACTAAACACAATTGTTGTATTGTTGAAGGGTCAAGTCACCCTAGTTCAATATTATATGGAACTGTGTGTTTGTATGGTTATTGGATAGAACTTTTTGTATTGTGATTCCAATAATGATTGTTGTTTTGGACCAAATTGCACTGGAATTGATCTTCTTCTAAGTATAGGTCAAATATTTCCTTTGTTCAAAGCGATGTTGATACGTAAATTGGTTAAATTTTCAAGTCTTTTCATTAGGATGTCAATAAAGTATCCTTGTATGGAATAATCTTTCTTTATCATGGTTTTAGAAATTTCTTGAATTGCCTTCAATGTTATCTTCATATACTTGTGTTTTTACATCGATCACTGGATTTTATTATTAGAGACACTTGGCCTGGATAAGGTTATGTATCCATCATTTGTACTTCAACCTATGAAGATATCCCTACTTCAACTAGACTAGTCATTGTTTCTTTATCAATTAATGAAAATTTGTTGATAAGTTGTTCAAGTTTTCCATGTTGCATCTTCTTTTCATTTTTTATCTTCTTGATTTTCATAACCAACTTTGGCTATCATCCCTAAGACTAGAAATTGCATCATATTTATTAGTTAGAGCTTTTCCAAGTTTTTTCTGCATCTTTTACATGGACTTTTGATGAAGTTGAATGATCTCGTCTGCTACATCTTCCAAGTGTTTTCATGAGAGCTTCTAAGCATGAATTCATTGTAATGTCTTTCAATGTTATGTTATTCTTCTTATTTGAGAATGTCAAAATTTCATTTTCCATGTTTAAGATCACGATTCCCAATGTTTCTATCTAAGATAAACATATACTTATGTCAATGTATTTATCAATCATAGAAATAACATTGATATGGGATTTAGGAATATGGTCATTAATTATAAATAATAGAACATTTATTTCATATTTTTTTTTCGTTCATGAATTTATGTTTCCAATTATACTCCACTCAAGATTTAATAATTGATAGATGACAACATTAATGCAAATTCCCTTATCATTCAAAAAAGTGGGTCATCTGCGAAATAATTGTGTTGAAAGAGTAGGAGGATTCAATGAAGATCCAACGGTAGATATCTTCTCTACAACTCCTTATAACTCAGTTTTGGGATTGGGAGTGGTTGGAAGTGAGTCGAAGGAAGGCGGCTTTCATCTCCTTTCTCATTTGTCTCTCTCATTGGGAATGAGTCGGCCTTATCTAGGTAAGTTAAAAAAAATATCTCCTACTCTTTATAATTCCTTAAATGTGTTAGATATGGAGGTTTTAAGCAAGTTAGACCTTTCTGGCATCCCGAGGGGATATTTTCATGGTTGTAAAAGGGTTTCACCGTATTATTATGAATATTTGGGCCATGCATCGCCTAAAGCAGAGGACTTGGTGTTTTCTAGTTATTTTGGTGTGGGTTGGGATCATGTAGTCATCTAGTAATGTATTTTCCTTCTATTGTTGAAGGTTTTGGACGAATGAACCCTAATGGTGTTAATCCTACAATTTCTAATACCTGCAGTGAGTTGGTGGAAGGTTGGAGACTCTTTTAGGAGAAAGGATAGACGTTGTTGATTCCCATGGGCTAGTAGGAAGGTTGAATATGCAATTACTTCTCTTGTCCCATCCTACAAGGAAGTTCTAAAAAAGACTCATTTTCTGGTCTTCTAGGGGATTCTATTAAAACTTGAGATTGGAAATCATAATCGTTGTGTGGAGGGTAAAATGTATTTGGTGGGTGGCTCTATGGAAGATAATAAATTAGGGAATTATGATCTTAAAGGTGCAATTAATGGGGGTCTGGATTTCAACATCTGTCTAATGAAGACTATAAGATTGAGAAATAAGATTATAGTTGAGTCCAGTAAATTTCTAGATGAAAGTGATATTTATGGTGGTCCAGGGGTACTTAGAGCTCAGAAATCCTTGGCTAGATCAAAGAAAAGATATTGTTTTCTTTGAATGTTAGGGGGGTGGGAGGGAAAGCCAATTTTTTTCCCTTTGCATATTGTTCGAATTGGTCAGTCCATATATAATTTTATTCAAGAAACAATGATGTGGGGGAATAAAGCCGAAGAAATTTTGCAAAAATCCTTGGGGATTGGGAAATGCATTATGTGGATTCAAATGAGCAATTAGATGGCCTTCTCTCGGCATGGAATCCTAGGAAGTCTAATTTTGTTCCATATTTTCTTTTGTAGACATATTAATTGAGGGGATCTCTACAGGTATTCCTCGTCATCTCAAATTGGTGAATTGCTATGGTCCTTATTCGAATAAAAATGGGTTTTGGAGTTTGGTGGAAGATGGTTTATTAAAAGACCCAAACTTGATATTGGGGGGAGATTTAAATCTAACCTTGTCCATTCGGGAGGTGTGGGGTTCAAGGTCAAGGTTGGATCCACTTGCTCCATACCTTAACCAAGTTTTTTAAAATGTTGGTTTAATTGATTTTTTTCTTGTTTCATTACTCTCAACTTGGAGGAATGGAAGGATGGGCAACAAGGGGGTTGCCAAAATATTGAATAGATTTTTCTTATCAAAAGAGTTATCTGAAATTGTCGCTAGCTATAGGTCTTGGGTGGTAAAAACCACTATCTATGATCATATGTCAATTGTTTTGCAGTTGGAAGTTGGAGAAAAGATAAAAATATCTGTTCAAGTTCAATCATGTTTGGAATAAGGAGAAGGAATTCATAAAATTACTTACAAGCCATTCGGGCTCGATGGTGAGGGATGAAGATGTCTCTTCTATGCATTCCTTAGTTAATAATCTCAAATCATTAAATGCAGTGATGATTGGATGGGAAAGAGATCAAAAGAAAATTTTGAAGCAAGAATTACTAAGCATAGAATGGGATATTCAAGGATTTTTCTTAAGGAATTTTTTTTCTATTTTGTCAAAGTATGATAGTCATTTGATTTCATCATTAGAAGAAATAAGATTGAAAATTATTTAAATTGAACACAAAACTTAGCGCCTCAAGAGTAGGGCTATATGGATGGCTCAAGGCTATCAGAATACCAGGTTTTTGCAGAGTGCAAGAGAATCTCTAACTCTATCTGGGATATTTACAATGAATAAGGTAGTCTTTAACTGATTCAAAGAAAATAAGTGATGTAGCAGTTAGAAATTTTCAAAACATATTCAAAGACCTTGGGAATCTCTACATTAACAGCCAATTGAAATTTATTCAATGATTTCCTTGATTCTTCATAGAGGAGGAAGGAAAGGGTATTGTGGATAATGTTTCTATGGAGGAAATTAAAAAAAATAGTTGGTTTTACAAAATCGAAAAGCCTGAAATAGTTGGTGGACTGTTGAAATGTTCTTGGAATTCTTTAATATTATGGGCCATGTCCTATTAGACGAAGTGGAGGAGTCCATGATACAAGGTAGAGTTATTGGGGCTATGAATGAAACTTTTATAACATTGATTCCAAAAAATGTTATGCATGTATCTTTCGATGACTTTATACCCATATATCTATGCAATTCGGTTTACAAAAAAAATTCTAAGTTAATTGCAACCAGAATAAATCCTATGTTATCTGATTTCGTATCAAAGGAATAGTTTGGATTTTTAAACAATCGTTAGATATTGGATTCCATTGGTCTAGCTCAGGAAGGTATCCATAGCATCAAAGTTAGAAAACAAAAAGCAATGGTGTTAAAACTAGATCTTGTAAAGGCACGTGACAAGGTTAATTAGGATTTTCTGAGACTGGTGCTTCTTCAAATTGGCCTCATCCCCGAAGCAATAAACTGGATAACGAGTTGTGAGCTCTACAAATTTTGGTGTTTTAGTAAATGGATCCCCTATAAATTTATTCCAAAGTTCAGGAGGACTCAGGAAAGGGTGTCCTCTCTCCCCTCTTATTTTTCTCCTTATTGTTGAAGGATTAAGAGGATTGATTAAAAGAGCTAAATTAATGGAAGATTGCAAGGTGTTAAAATTTCATTAATCATTAGAATAACTCACCTTCCCTTTGTAGATAATGTCCTACTTATTAGTAGAGGGTCTTTGAATGAGTGGCAAGTTTATAAGGAAATTTTAGATGTGTTTTGTGTTAAATTTCAAGCATTTGTATCGAAGGCAAAGTGTTTTACTGTTCCTTTTAAAATTTCCTCTGATATAAACTTTCAATCAGCAATATAGAAGAAAATAAGCATTGATGATGAGCAGTAGAATAGATGCATAAATGAGATCTCACATGAACACAAGAAATCTACCCTGGAGAAACCCAAGAAGGGAGAAAACTCCAACAAACAATCTTCCTTAATTGCAAATCAAATTTGCATGATCACAATACAACTTCCACCATGAACTATGATCTTCAATGAGCTTGACTAGCTGACTTGAACCTGACTGTAGATGACCAACAAGAGAAGAAGTTCCTTGTTGTCCTCTTTGACTGTGTAAAAACCAACAAGACAGAAGTTCCTTTGCTGCTCTCGATTTACTCAGACGTAAAGACAAAAACTTCATTAATTAAAGATACACTAGGCTACATTATAAAGGCGAAGAATAAAGGTGGAAAATACGACATGTAAGGTTGGCATGGCATGCACACAAGGAAAGATCTATATTTTGCTTTACTTTAAATCCACACGGAAATGAAAATTAACGGAAAGCTTCTAAACGGAGAAGAGAATTTCTAAAGAAAAGGAAAGATACTTTAAGGCTTTGAATAAAGTAAGATTTTGAATTTTTAGTAACTTCCAGTTTTTTTTGTCTTTTTCTAACTTTACTTATTTCCCTTCTTTTCTAACTTTGTCTTTTTTCTAACTTTATTTATTTAATTTTTTTTCTTTTCTTGAATTAAATTTTTATAAATTAATTAATTAATAATTTAATAATTTAATAATTAAAACTTTAAATAAAATAAAACTCAAACTTTATTCATGAGAACTTTGAATTTGAATTTGACTTTAACTTTGACAAAAGAGACATATTCATGGTGGATGAATTTGTTCATGCCTGTTGGTCATAACTCCCGATTCCAATTAATTATTCAAATGCAAATGCCTATATTTATACATTTCATGAGGCGGTTGATTACCAGCCTTTTCGCCTTCCTATCTATTCATATTC
>LPNX010168017.1:791713-946609 GCA_001517045.1 Pseudotsuga menziesii
GCCAATGCACTAGATCAATACATTTATTTGCATAAGGAAGATTGTTTGTTTCTAGCCCATAGGAATTATACATTCTTCCTAACTTTTGCTAGATACCTTGGCTTTTGTAAAATGCTAGCAAGGCTTCCTATATTGGATTTTGGCATGGCCTCACAAAACTTACTGACTTTAATTTTGGTATGGCTCACAAGGATTTTCCATTCGCCTTGAATTTTTCCATGACCTCACAAGACTTTCCAAGGCATTATCACTTTCGTTCTGACTTTTGTCCTGGCTCACAAGGCAATCTCCAAGTCTCCCGGTCTAGCTTCAGGGTGGTCACTTATGACCTCAGACCTTGGAGAATTCCTTTTGATGTTGATTTCAACAGTCCCTCTCAGCAAGGGAGTCATTCTCTAAAACTCCAATTTTGTCACGAAAGTGTGCAAACTTCACCAACTGCAATGGCTTGGTCAGGATATCAGCTACCTAATCATTTGTTGCAATGTGATTTAGCTTGATCACATTTTTCTATACCATATCTCTGATATAGTGGTACTTCAGATCAATATGCTTTGATCTATGATGAAACACCAGATTTTCTGTGAGCTTTATACAGCTCTAATTGTCGCAGAGGATAATTGTAGTCTCAAGTTTTTCACTGATCAAGCCACAAATAGGTTTTTTGGGTCATATTGCTTCTCTGTTGGCATTACTAGAAGCAATATATTCAGCCTCGGTTGTGCTCTAATCAATAGATCCATGCTTTCAGTTGTACTAGGAGATCATGGATGATCCTAAACTGAAGCAGTAACCTGAGGTTCTCTTTCTATCTACCGGACTCCCAGCCCAGTCTGAATCTGCATAACCATGCAACATCACACCACCACTAGATGTGAAATTTAGCTCATAAGCTAAGGTACCTTGAATATATATCAGGATGTGCTTACCTGCCACCCAGTGTCTTTCTCTCGAATCAACCATAAATTGGCTCAATGCACTCACTACAAATTGCATATTTGGTATAGTATGAGTTAGATACATCAAAAACCCAACAAGTTGCCTATACATGGTGGGATCCACCAAATCAGATCATGAATCTAAGTCATGCAGCTTCATTAGATTAGCCACCGTATGAGTGGACACACTCTTGCAATTCATCATACCAAACCTCTTCAGTATGTCTACAACATATTTTCCTTGAGATAAGAAAATATCGTTTGGTTTCTTCCAAACCTCTAAACAGGAAATAATGCATCAATCCTGGATATTTCATTTCAAACTCAGCAGTGAGCTTCTTCTTGCACCAGGTTATCTGTCTATCTTCTCCTGTGAGGAAAATATCATTGAATCCCAAGCTTCTCAAAAATCCATCAATCCTGTCATACCACACTTGGGATGCTTTCTTAAGAGCGTACAAGTCCTTCTTTAACTTGCATACATGATAAACCTTGCTATGCACAACAAATATATAGGGTTTCTCTACATAAACTTCCTTTTCTACTTCACCATTAAGGAAAGCAGACTTTACATCCATCTGATGTAATTTCCAACCAAGTATAGAAGCAAGAGACATAACTGAACATATAGTAGTATACTTGGCTACTCGTGCAAAGATCTCATGATAATATACACCTTCTTTTTGGGAGAAGCCTCTGGCCATGAATCTTGCTTTGTACTTCTCAACACTTCCGTCAGATGCATGCTTTATCTTATACAACCATTTGGATGAGACAACTAATTTGTCTTTAGGCCTCGGAACAATGTCCCATACATTTTTCTTCATGATGGACTTGTATTTATCCAACATGGCATCTCTCCAAACCTACAACTTCTTAGCTTCATCAAATAAAGAAGGTTCAACATCATTGATGTTACTTACCAAAGCAACATAACCTGCAAATCTTTGAGGCCTTTTTCTTTCTTTGAAGGTTCCTGAAGGGGCTGCATGTCTCTCTACATCTTGTAGAGTTTCTTTGAACCAAGTTGTTCTTCGCTTTATAGGAGGATCTTCAAGAGACCTCTCTAATACCTCAGCAGGTTCCAACAGTGCATCTTGATACATTGGATCATCATGACTTTTATCCCTCTAAAAGTTAGTACCAAAAGTATCGGCTGAAAGAGAATCTAGCTCGTCATCGATATGAATCTCTCTAGATCGTTTGAAAATAACTTCCTCATGGAAAGTTACATCTCGGCTCACTTCTATATGCTTCTGACCTAGAACATAGATCCTATAAGCCTTAGAAGACTCGCTATATCCAACAAAGATCCCTTTCTTACCTGAGGATTCCATCTTAGTTCGCTTCTTTTTAGGCACATGAATGTAAACTGGACACCCAAACACTCTCAGGAGTCCAACATCTAGTTTCTTACCAAAGAAAGCTTCTTCATGAGTTTTATCCTCTAGGATTGCATGCGGGCATTTTTTCTGAATGTAGACTGTTTTAGATGTAGATTCTACCCAAAGATCTTGATCAAACATCATAGCTTTTACAGCTTCACGTATAGTTTTGGTCTTTCTTTCAACAATGCCATTTTGCTAAGGATTGTATGGAACAATCAACTAATGTTTGATACCATCTTCCTTACAAAAGCTCTCGAACTCATGGGATTCATATTCCCGTCCATTATCATATCTTGGAATATGAATGTGCTTCCCTGTCTGATTTTCTACCAAGGATTTGAATTCTTTAAACTTTGCAAAAGCTTCACTCATCAACTTTAGAAAATAAATCCAACATTTTCTAGAAATATCATCAATGAATATGACATAATACAGAAATCCATTCAACGAAGGTGAAGACATAGGTCCACATATGTCAGAATGAATAAGTTCTAATATCTCTTCAGATTTGTTGCTACTATGCAGAAAATACTTCTTTGCATTTTTATCAAGCAAGCAACCTTTGCAAACCTCATTTTTATCATAAGACTCATAAGAGGGATACCGCTTACCATAGATTGAAGTCCAGGGAGAGCCTTGAGGTGAAGGTGACCAAATATTCGGTGCCATAGCTCGCTAGGGATGACTGTAGAATGGGCAAGAGCACGAGCATAATCATTAGTTACCTTGTAGAGTCCTCATTCTCGAATACCAATAACTCTATCTGAACTTAGTGGACCATCTTTCAACCAAAGAACTGCTTTAACATCCATGAAGGCCACCTTGTAGCCTTTATCTTCAAGTGCAGAAACTAACAACAGGTTCTTTCTCAAACCAGGAACAAATAAGATCTCATCAATGTGAATGATGGATCCATACTTTAACTGAAAAGAGGTGGAATCGACTCCTTTAATATCGTGACAAGAGTCGTCACCAAGCTGAACCTGCACTACACAAGTCTTCTTTCAAAAATCTAAACGAATATTTTTGAACCCAATCATATGCTTCGAAGCTCCATTATCAACCAACCATGAGTTTCGATCAGTAGTTAGGTGACCAGAAAGAGCGGACACCAGGTAATATTCTCTTATGTTCTCCTATCTCTCAGGAGATTCACATGCCTTCTTACCTGCTCCACCGTCTTCAGCAGTGGAGCATGATGCTTCTCTTTATGGAAGCCTCTCTTCTTGGATCTGCAATCTTTAGCATAATGTCCCATCTTGTTATAGTTAAAACATTTAATCTTGGACATATCAAAACCTTTACCTTTGTACTTGATTTTCTGGAAGTTCTTCTGATGGGAAGGATTCCTTCCTCTCCTTGTCTTTGCAGCCAAAGAAACCGTGTCATCAGTAGCAGTACCAGTCCTTGAAGTCATGCGACCTTCCTCCTGAAGGAATTCATTCCACAAGCACTCAAAAGGAGGATGAGTCTCCCTACCATTCACACTAACAAGGAAAGTATCCCACGAAGATGGGAGGCCGTCGAATATGGCTTGTACCAGATCATCATCTTCAATAGTTATGCATGTGACAAGTAACTGATCACGAATCTGAACAATTTTAGAAGAGAAGGAAGCCACATACTCACCTTTCTCCATCGTCAAGAACTTTAACTTGTTCTTGAGGTTTCTCTTTTGACTAGGTGTAGTTTTCTCATACATATTCCCGAGAGTGTCATAACAGTTTTTAGTTGTCATTAGAGAAGTTAGTATCTGCATGATACTGTCTTTCACTGAGTCAAAGATAAATCTCTTAGCCTTAACTTGATTCCTCTTGAAAGCTACTCTACCAACATTGGTAGTTGGTTCCTCCATCACTGTAGTCACTAACTGATCTAGCTCTGATACCATGTTAAATTTCAAGCATATGTATCCAAGGAAAAGTGTTTTACTCTTCCTTTTAAAATTTCCTCTGATATAAACTTTCAATCAACAATATAGAAGAACATAAGCATTGATGATGAGCAGTAGAATAGATGCATAAATGAGATCTCACATGAACCCAAGAAATCTACCCTGGAGAAACCTAAGAAGAAAAAAAACTGCAACAAACAATCTTCCTTAATTGCAAATAAAATTTGTATGATCACAATACAGCTTCCACCACGAACTATGCTCTTCAATGAGATTGACTGGCTGACTTGAACCTGACTGTAGATTACCAGCAAGAGAAGAAGTTCCTTGTTGTCCTCTTTGACTGTGTAAAACCATCAAGATAGAAGTTCCTTTGTCGCTCTCGATTTACTCAGACGTAAATACAAAAACTTCAATAATTAAAGATACACTAGGCTACATTATAAAGGCAAAGAACAAAGGTGGGCAATACGACAGGTAAGGTTGACATGGCATGCACACAAGGAAAGATCCAAATTTTTCTTTACTTTAAATCCACATGAAAATGAAAACTAAAGGAAAGCTTCTAAATGAAGAAGAGTATTTCTAAAGAAAAGGAAAGATACTTTGAGGCTTTGAATAAAGTAAGATTTTGAATTTTTAGTAACTTTCAGTTTTTTTGCCTTTTTCTAACTTTATTTATTTTCCTTTTTTTCTAACTTTGTCTTTTTGCTAACTTTATTTATTTGATTATTTTTTTCTTTTCTTGAATTAAATTTTTATAAATTAATTAATTAAAAATTTAATAATTAAAACTTTAAATAAAATAAAGCTCAAACTTTGTTCATGAGAACTTTGACTTTGACTTTGACAAAAGACACATATTCATGGTGGATGAATCTATTCATGCCAACGCACTAGATCAATACATTTGTTTGCATAAGGAAGATTGTTTGTTTCTAGCTCATAGGAATTTTACATTCTTCCTAACTTTTGCTAGATACTTTGGCTTTTGCAAAATGCTCACAAGGATTCTTGTCTTGGCTTTTGGCATGGCCTCACAATACTTACTAATTTTAATTTTGGTATGGATTACAAGGCTTGTCCGTTCGCCTTGAATTTTTCCATGACCTCACAAGACTTTCCAAGGCATTATCACTTTCGTTCTGACTTTTGTCCTGGCTCACAAGGCTTGTATGTTCACCTTGACTTTTGCCATGACTCACAAAACTGTTCAATCTCCAAGTCTCCTTGGCTAGCTTCAGGGTGGTCATTTATGACCTCGGACCTTGGAGAATTCCTTTGGATGCTAATTTCAACACTTTGTGAGGCTACAGGTATGGATTCTAGTGAGGCTAAGTCTGTTTTTAGGAAAAGGGGGTTGATGAGAGCATATTAACCCAAATTGGACATATGTTTCCTTATCAGATTAAGGAATTAAATTATGGGATGAAATACCTAGGCTACATATTGAAACCTAATCATTATTTAACATAGCATTGGATGTACCTTTTGAGAAATATTGGAAATAGAATAGGTAATTGGTGCTTCATATGGTTGTCCTTCGGAGATAGATTTATTCTCATGAAGGTTGTCCTTGAAAATATTTTGTTTATTAGTTATCTTTGTCGAAGATTACAAATTCCATTTTGGATAAAATCAAAATGAGGGTCTTTAGCTTCCTTTGGACTGATAATAAACAAAATGAGGGAATTCACTTGGTAAGATGGGAAAGACTTGCTAGACCCAAAAAACTTGGTGGCTAGGGTTTCAAAAATATTTATTCTTTTGGTCAAGCTTTGGCTTCCAAAAGGATTTAGAGAGGTATATTTTCTTCTAGTTTATGGATTTAGGTGATCAAGGATAAATATTTAAAACACAGTAATGTCATTGATTGGATCAGAACAAGAGCAAAAAGAAAGAAATAGGAGCTTAAAATATTTGGAATTGGCTAGTTAATTCTCATCATGTGTTAATAGGGGATTAGTTTGTTTGGAATCTTGGTAGTGAATGTCTATTAGAATTGGGGAGGACCCTTTCATTAGGGGAGATGGTTGTTTTAAAGTATTTACATATGTCATAAGGTATCTTCATTCCAAATGTATTGATTATTTAGCATAGATTGGTATTTTTTAGGATGGGAGGGAAGGAAGTCAAAGACGGGAATTGGCTGGAGATTTGGCATTGCAGGGATCTCATAAATATGAATGAAACGGTTACTTATTTTATCTTCAAAGAGGATGGATTCACCTTACCAATGATTAGGATGCTATCCTTTGTCCTTGGAATGAGAATAATGGTAAGATAAATGCAAAATTGGTTTATGAATCCCTCTCTTTTTCTACGTTAGAAGTTGATATTAAATGGTGATTCTCTCAAATATAGAAATGGCATGTTCAACTAAAAATTAAATTGTTTTGTTGGCTTTCTTTGGAAAATAAAATTCTTACTTGGGATAATTATGTTAAGAGAGGTGGAAGTGGTCCTAATATTTGCATTCTTTGTAAAAATGAAGCTGAGTTTGTTCACCACTTATTGATCAATTTCTCATTCGCAATACTATTTTGGTTGGAGGTAAGGAAGAAATTTAAGATAGAAAACCATTGGGTTGGTCAGTCTTTGTCTCAATGTTTTAAAATTTGGATATGTGAACTATCTTATGGAGAGAATTTCCTTGCTTTATAAGTTGGGAGATATGGAAGCATAGGAACATTGTTCTATTTGAAGGGATTCAACAAAAGAATGTGTTAAGGGTGAGTCAAAATTTTATTGGGGTTTAGGGGGAATTGGTTAAGGAGAAAGGAGTAAGAAAGGAGAGAGTTGTTAAGGATCCATCTTTTGACAGGATTTGTCCCATAGGATATTTTGATGGTGCTTCACAAGATCATTGTTCTTAGTGTGGAGCTGGAGTATATTTGAAAATGAATGAGCTCCATGGTTTTAAACTTGAATTAAACTATGGCAAGGGATCTAATACTCGAGGTGAACTTCTTGGCTTTTGGTTTATTTTCTTCTTTGCTCATTCTAAAAGAATCATTCATTTGCAGGTATCTGGAGATTCCAAAGTGAACATTGACTGGTCTATCTAAGAATGTCAGTTACCAGTGGTAGTTCTTGAAGGTTGGAAAGTTAAAATTAGAAATCTATAAGTTGAGTTTGTTGGGATCAACTTTCAAGTTATATATCGAGAATTCAATCAGGAAGTTGACCTTTTCTCAAAGAAAGCCTCTAACTTGATGGAAGGATTTTTGCATTATGTTGAAATCATTGATTCAAATTTCATCTCAGAAGGAAGTTTATCTTTCTTTGGAAGCTGAATATTTGTTCTATGGTTTTTGGTCTTTGCTATAGTGAAAGTCTATAATTCAAATCAATATTTTGTAATGTTTATGGTGGATACTTTTAGTTTAAATATGGGATGAGTAGTTATATTTGGTATCCTCTGGTAACTGTACTTTTTGAAAGATATATTGGTTTTCTACTAGAAGGAAGGTGGTTGAGAAAGTCATTTCTATGTTGGTTAAATTTTGTAAGGATCTATTTATACTTTGATAATAAATTCTAGTTTTTTTTCTTTGTGAAAAAAAATGTCCTTGGTTTTGGGAAAAAAGAGTGATTTAATCTACTCAATATCAAAATGTCCTTCACAATTCCTTTTTTTAATGGTTGAGTACTTTATAATTTAAAAACATAATGTTTGAGTATGATATATAATCAACATCATATAATTGTGTTGTTTCTTGTGGTGGCAAGGTTTCACACATATGGCCTTCTTCCTGGATACTATAATAAAAAATTGTTTCACTTTTGAATATGTGACCTTGTTAATGATATTGGTAAAGATAGTTCAACAATATGTTTTTTTAATCCATGACAAACTACTACCTCAGGACTCCCTGGCTCTATGTTTGTTAAAGACGGGATCCCCTACCACTTCATGACATATTGTATTAGGTATTATAGTTGTCTTTAACCGATATAACAAGCTTGGAGTTTCTAGAATGAATATGTTATAATCAATGTGTATGTTTTCAATGACGAACCTACAAATTTTGCCCCAAATTTGCATCCTCATTTCAGTGAAATTTTATGACCTAGATATTGATAGTAGGTCAGGTGCCCAATGCAAGTTGTGAGAATGATAATTTGTGATATGATATCATGGTGAATGTGGAATCTTACTTACATCTTAATCTTCATGGGTTCCACGGTAATTCTCATATGACTTTTGATATGTCAAGTGTGATTTGTCTTAAGATGTCTTACCCCAAGAAACTAGAACTAATCACTAGCAATCTAGTTTTTATATCTCCAAATATTTATATTTTAATATATATTATTCTCTCACATTGACATGCCACAAGTGGCATAATGTATACTCACTATTCTTTGTCCCCATTCTCTATGAGATTTATTGCAACAAACCTTTCTTGAATTGCATTAACGATTGCTTTGATTTTTTTCTTCAAATTTGCAGCGGAATAATATTTCCTCAATTGAGTTTCTGAGCTTTAAATTACCAAAATCTAGTTTTTTATCAAAGACTGTGAATTAGAGAAACTCTAAAAAATTGTGGTCGAAAGCTGGAATCAATGAAAGGGTCATAGGGGCTCTGACACAAATGCAATAAAAAATAGTTCAATAAGAAGAAAAATGTCAACATAGGATGGACAAGTAGTTGAAATCCATATAGGATAAATATATAGTTTATGAATTAAATGAATGAGATTGATATACAATAATCCTTTGTGATAGTGCATGTATATGCATTGATTAGCCACGAAGGTGAATGGTAGTGTCCCGTAGTTAGGTTATGTTCCTTCTTTTTGTAAGCTAGTACCCATGGCGGATTTGGACTTGTGACCTTCTATGTACAACTTCTCATCTCGACTAATCGTTACCAATTTCTCTAATCCCCATGGGCTTTATTATTTTTATTATTATTCTAAGAAAAAAGTCAAAACTCATTTATTTCAAGAAGAAATGATGAAATTACATTTAATACATATCTAAGAACACTAAAATTAAAAAGAGAAGCTAAAACCAACGCCTTAGTAATAACAAAGTTTAATGAACTAAATATCCCTATACCTCTAAATCTCAATAGACTACTAAATGATATCAAGCAATATTGACAGTGTAGTTTTCAACAAGTTCCTCAATTGAAACCAAATTAAGAAATCTTGACCACAACTAGCCTTGAAACTAACCATCCACAAAAATGGATAATAAATGTCCATTTCAACAAGAATACCAACAATTAAACAATATATATCTAGTGATCTCAAGTAAACCTACTTGAGAATTCATTGCCTACTTCGACAAATCCTCTACAATAACATTTAGTTCTTTGGATATATATATATGAAGTTATCCAAATTGTCCAACTATGACTTCGGCTTACAAATGAAATGCTCGAAGACTAAATTTAGATTCCTCCTATGGTCAGTGATCCATTCCACTACCAACTTTGAATTCCCAAATACCTATGATTCGAATATGCTCCTTTCTATTGCGAACCTCAACAAGAGTAGGGTCGTAACCCGTACCATGTTAGCATTTCCATACCCAAAATTGTATGTAAATTAAACAAAATTAATCTCTAAAAGATACAAACCCTCTTACTCCATGCCTAGATTCCACTCGCATGCTCGCCAAAGAACACCAAGGCCTATTTGTGTCTAATTGCAAAGTACAGCCTACCTTGGGGATTTAAAAATTACCTATTTCCAAAGACCATCAAAGACATATTGAATCATATAGAACACTTGAAGAGAAATGATTACCCCCTCCCCCCCATCAAATAACATCTAAGTTTCTCATTCTCCACAAAGCCCAACACACAATTAAAGGGGGAGAATTAAGTTCA
Organism: Pseudotsuga menziesii; assembly: GCA_001517045.1. Lineage (NCBI taxonomy): Eukaryota > Viridiplantae > Streptophyta > Pinopsida > Pinales > Pinaceae > Pseudotsuga > Pseudotsuga menziesii. Next base: position 801,782 of record LPNX010168017.1, read on the forward strand.
ACTAAATTTTTTTTATTCCACCACAATTTGAGTGTCTCCCAAAATTTCTCCAACTCCAAGGTTTAACTCCCTAGAGAAAGTTATAATTGTATCCCAAAATTCCATGGAAAAATGGAAACCAATGACCATTTGTAGCATTAGACTCGGATGCACATTTGCACATAGGGCACCGACCCATACCTTCAAAGTATATTTTAAGTAGATTGTCGCACATTAACACGTTGCATGATAGAGCCATCCAAAAAAAAAAACTTAGTCTTTAACAGTGCCCTAATATTCCAAACCTTTTGCCACCACCATTACCTAATTTGAATCTAACCATCAATGGACACTCCCTCATATCCTAGCCTTGTTGTATGGTAACTCCCCATTGTTGTTGAAAATGTAACTTTGGAATATATTCTTATTATATTATTATACTTATTGTATTTTATTGTATTTTTGTATTCCTCCTTCGAATATGTTTTTCCTTCATTCAGAGATGTCATTATTGTACTTAGTCCTATAATAATATCGAGGTAAAACATTTGTTGTAAATCGGGGCAATAGTCCCCAAAATAAATATTGTAAAATGTATTTTGGGCCTCCCAAAGAGAAGACGGCCCAGTTAGGTTAGGAATTTTGCCCTGTTGGGGTAAAAGGTCACCCACATGAAGAGTATAAATAGGGAGGTGCCCTCCCTCATTTGGGATCACTACAAGCTCAAGCAATTTCACTCCAAGGAGAAGAAAGACAAGTTGAGTAGAAGAGAAGAAGAAGCTGCAAAGGATATCTTATCTCTTAGTTTTTTATCTTAGTTTGAAATTGTACATAGTGACGAATCTATACAGAAGAAGTTGTTGGTTTTTTCTTGAGAGAGGGTTTTCCCAAGATAAAATCTTTGTCTCTTTTGTGTTGTGCTTGTCTATCTTTCAGTGATCCTATTGCATATGGTTATGGTGAAATGATGCTAAATGTTTAAATATATTATATAACCATTAAAACTATAACACGGTATCATAGCTACCCTAAAATAAGTCTTTTTCTAGCTGAAATACGGCTAGAACTGCAGTTGTCAGAGATTAGGGCTTCATGCTTGAAACCCTAGAAGGAAAAATCTAGTCATCCAAGAATTTTCGCTATAACTCGATTTTGGTGAAGGATCAGGTGTTGAAACTTGTACATGACGAAGACGAAATATTGATATACCTTGTGTGTGAGTTTTAGCCTGATATTTGTTGTACTTTGGGAGATATAGTCCCTCCAAAATAGGTTTCTAGCCTCTTCCAGGCTTCAAGTTTAAACAGGTGGGCTAGGGATAAATGGTATATCTCGGGATAGGAAGATCCAAATTGAATTTCGTAAGATGTCCCAAAAATTTATTTGACTATAGTTATTTTGGTGTGAGTTTCAGAACCCTAAGTGTAAACAGTGACACATGGCAGTATGTACAAGTTCTCTATACTTAACAAGTCCATAAACATGTCACCTTGGGAAACTTAGCATAAGTTCCATTTAGTGAATACAATCTTGCTCTAACGTGTGGGGTTGGACAAAATACATATCATACTACCTCAGGATGGATTTTCAGACCTTTAGGATAAAAAAATTCAGAGATATGTCAAAATTAAGACAGGACAATTCTGCGGAAGAAATTGAGGAAAACTAGGGTAGCAAGTATTTTGCAGTTCTATCCACAGTTTTGGGAAAATGAGTATATTGTTCATATCACCTTGAGGAGGTGCATATTTCTATCCATTCATATCTGCAAGACACCAAGTTTGCAAAATTAGGGTTTCTCTATCAAACCCTAGGTCCACCAAAAGCAGTTTTCCAAAACGGCTTTTGAGCAAGAATCCAGTTGAAGCACTCTCATTGGTAAGTTCTATTCTCTCTATTTCCATTTGAGATTCTCGTTTTATCAAGATGACAAACATTACCAAGCTTGAGGACAAGATTGAAGGATCTAAGAAATTACGGGCATGTAAGTGCATAGTGCTTCTCATACTAGAAGAGCGGATCTAGAGGATAATAAGGTCAAAGCTAAGAATAAGAAGAACCTAGTCAAATCCAAGAGGATAATTGTAGATTCCATCAAGACCATTTAATCCCACATGTGACGTCTTTGAAGAATCCCAAGAAGATTCTCGATGCATTGACCATATTGTATGAAGGAAACATCAACAAGAATATGACCTTGAGAACTCAACTCAATGGTGTGAAGGTGCAAATTTCAGAAAGCATTCAATCCTACTTCACAAGGGTCTCTCGGATCAAGGAGCAACTAGAATCCATTGGAGACAATGTCGAGGACGCGGAAATGGTGATGACCACCTTGAATGGTCTCCCAAGATCATTGGAATATTTCATTGAAGGAATTTGTGCCAGAAGGAGGCTCACCAAGTTTAGTACAAAGAGAAGAAAATCTAGGTGATGATGGCAATCAACCCTAACAGCTCATGCCGCTGAAGATGATGAACCAGTCGAGAAGAAAACAAGGGAATATTCCTCAAGTGATGAGAAATATGTACTTCTATACAAAAGGATTCAACCCATGATGAAGAAGAACCTCTTATCCATATCAGCATTGGATAAGAATGGATGCAGTTGTGATTAATGGCGAAGAAGGGACACTCAGATCTATGGTGTAGAAGACTTGCTCAACATTTCCAACCATGAGCAAGACAAACACAACTCCTCAGAATCAAACAATATAGTAGAGCACAATGTCAGAAACTCTAGTAATTCCTGCAAGAAGATAAATATCAAGAGGGAGTCTACCAAACAAACAAACATAAGTGTTTAAAATGACATTTCCTATATATCTAGTTACTTAAATGATATGGTTCAGTTGTGTACATCTTTATGTTCCAAGATTTGGGAAATGTATTGTGTTAATTGTGAGGAGGAAACTGCATTAATGCTTTTTAAATCTCGACGTTTCGATCTCGCTCTCAAATCATCATCAGGAGTGCTTCCACAAAAAACCATCAAGAGGCGAGAGAGTTGTTATAAATATGGTTACGTATAAGGTTATGTGAAGGTTGAGAGGTCAAATGCCAACTGGGGCAAACCTCTTTCTCAAGTAGGAGAAAACTTTATTGATGTGCAAATGAGGAATGCGCCCTCCTTATCTATACTGATTTTTTGGCTAACTTTTAATTGACTGGGACAACCTTACTAGGGTAGTTTTACCCAGTAACTGAGGCAGTTTACCTAGTGAATTTTGTGGGGCCGAATTGACTGTTTTCACTTTAATTGTTTTAGGGTTTTACATGATCAAATACAATATGAATATTTCCCCAAGGATGTACATCAAGAATATCTTCCGAAGTTACAATTCTTCAACACTCCCCCTTAACAAGGAAGGTATTCTTATGTCAAGGTCATCATCATTGGATCTTGACACTAGACATCATCACTGGACATCATCGTTGTTACTACAACTTGGTACTCAGGCCATTGACTTGTGACATCTCTCAAATCTATACATCATTAGAAGTTCATCATCATCAACGAGCATCATCGGCAGCTGCAACATACAACTGTTAGGACACAATAAAGCATCAACGGTATGAAATTGTTGAAACATGATCATCAACATATTCAGTACAAAGTTGAAGCATCATCATTAACATATTTAGTACAGAGCTGAAGTCCCATCATAAACACATCTTCAGTACAGAGCTGAAGTCTCATCGTCATCACATCATCATAAAAACCGATACATCAACAATAGAAACAACATGAGGCTGGATCATTGGCATGAAGCTAGAATAACATCAACAACAACGATGGCATGAGACTGGCTCATCAGCATAAAGCTGGAATAACATTAACAACTACATGTGACAGGTATAACAACATCATCATCAATAAATCAAGGCTAGAGCAACATCATCTATGGCAAAAAATGGTGCAGGAGCATCCACAACCAGCATGATCCTTCCTTTCATAATTATAGGATCATGGACGATCCTTCATTTCAAAATTACACGATCAAGTCCAACACGGGTGATCCTTCCTTTCAGAATTACGGGATCATGGACAATCCTTCCTTTTGTAATTACAGGATTAATTCCAACACATATGTGGTGCTCAGACAATCCATCCTTTCGGAATTACAGGATCATGGACAATCCTTCCTTTTGTAATTACGGGATTAATTCCAACACATATGTGGTGCTCAGACAATCCATCCTTTCGGAATTACGGAATGAAGTCTTTACGGAGCCACCAATACTGATCACAGCTGACACATACGTGCACAAGTACTCGAACGATCCTTCCTTTCAAATTTACGGGATCAAGTTCAACATGGACGATCCTTCCTTTCGCAATTATGGGATCAAGTCCACCAACCAACATCTTAGACGATCCTTCCTTTCGCAATTATGGAATCAAGTCTAAGGATCAACATTTAAGACTATCCTTCTTTTCGGAATTACGGGATCAAGTCTAAGGATGATCAATCCGAACTGAGCTACCGGTTGTGATCAGGATACCATAGTATCATCAACACTACTCCCCCTTTCGAGGGAATTCCTTACAAACTACACCAAGATTGTCTCAAAAGTGATCAAACTTCACACAAGAAAGAGGCTTAGTCAACACTTTTACAACCTGCTCATCTGTGCTCGCATATTGGAGCTTTATAAATCCCTTATGCACGATGTCACGAATGTAGAAATACCAGATTTTCATGTACTTAGTCTTATCATGGAACATGAGGTTCTCTGTCATCTTCATGCAGCTTTGGTTATCACATAGAATCATGGTGGAATCCACCTCCAGATCGAATAGACCTGATAACAACTTTCGAATCCATATGGCTTCACAACTGGCAGAACAAGCTGCAATATATTCTACTTCTGCGGTGCTGAGAGAAACATTGTATTGCTTCATGCTTAGCCATGAGATGATGGCTAACCCCAGACTGAAACATCGACCTGAAGTTCTCTTTTTGTCGAAGACACTTCCTGCCCAATCTGAATCTACATAACCATACAGTCTTAAGTCATGATATGTAGTATAACTGATACCATAGTCTACCGTACATTTTAGGTACCTCATCACATGATTAGAAACTATAAGGTGAACATCTTTGGGATCAACCAAATACTGACTCAAGGTGTTCACAACAAAGCATATATCTAGTCGGGTATTCATTAGATACATCAATGAACCAATAATATGTCTGTATAGTGTCATATCCACTAAATCTGATGAAGCATCATCCAACAACTTCAAATTTGTATCCATGGGTGTGGCCATAACTTTACATTTCAACATATCAAACCTTTTCAGGATTTCTACTACAACTTCCCTTGGTTAAGGAAGATTTCTTATGGGATCTATCATACCACAAGACCTAGAAAATAGTGCATCAAGCCAAGGTATTTCATCTCAAATTATACAGTAGACCTCTTCTTTGTTTTTTCTTATGAGCTTCTCATCATTTGTCAAAAACAAATCATCTATCATGTCGTATCAAGTCCTGGGTACCTATCTCAAACTTCACCGCATATGCTTCCTCTTCGTGAGGGGAGACATCTGGTATCACTCTAAGCATATCCACAAAATACTGGGGCAAACAACCTTTTCCATGGATGTCTCTCAATCTATCTCTACAATCTGTGTTATAACCATTCCCTATGAAGCGGAGTTTTCTTGCTCCCTCTGTAACTGAGCACTATCTTCCCTTTGCATCTTGTATTCTCTGCATCGAAACATTCAACATTGGAATGATTGGTAGCCTTCTTTGTTGTTGATCTTCTGTGTATCCATCTATGTCATCTCACAAGGTTACTAGATACCAAGGTCTCGAATTTTGTTGCAAGTTCCTCTTGAACACATCTATGAGTTTCTCATCTTCAACCTTGTCACAAAGGTTGATATCTCATCACTCTAGGTGGTCCTCAAGCTCATCATGTAATTGTCTGGCATGGGTGTCTTATGATCCTATACAAAGGCTTCTTCAATCTGCACATGTGGTTCTCTATTTAGAGAGTATCGAATCCTATAGGTTTCTCGATAAATACTTCTTCTTTGATTACATTATCAAGTGTCTTTGGTCACTAGAGAAACATCTTGTCATAATCGACTCTTTATATCTTGAGAGAAACCTCGCTTTGTACATTTGTAGTATGCTATATTTTGTAAATCTTCTTGAATGTCATAGCTAAGCCATCATCACTTATTCTTTAGAACAAGTTCTGTCATTCTTCTCTTGTAGGTGATTGCACATGATCCTTCCTGCAAGTCAAATTTAGTTGCATGATTAAATAAACTTCATAGTTTCCAAAATAGGACAAAAACATAGGTCACATAGCCATGCAACTATCTTAGCCAATGCTTCAACACAAAATTCATCTATATCCCGCATACACACTGTAACTTTCTAGATTCCTTCCATCTCTACCAGAACATAATTAAGAGCATGTAATTCTCTCAATATGTCAGTAAAGAGGTTTCATTCTAGATGAGTAGCAATGGAGTGTTGTGTGGTACCATAGGCCACTTACCCATCACAAGCATATTAGTAGTATGCAAACACTCTAAATGCATGATCTAGGAACATAACTGTGTACACAACTAAGCAACATCAATTAAACCCTCTAAGAAATAATTCAAATACTTAGCTTTGGTTGTTTGTTGGGTAGACTCCCTCTTGATCTCCGCTTCCTTGCTAGTTCTAAAGCTTGATCTTCTTCAATTTCTAATCTTCTGGAATTTGAAACATTGACCTTGATTTTCGTATCTTCTAGATGCACTAGATCCTCTTGGTATCCATGTATGGACACTTCTTCATATGTTTGTATCTTTTGAGTCCAAATTGTAGGAGCTTCTCCTACCCCTTTTATGTAATACTGGAAGTCATCATGAGCTTAACCTTATGAGGTGAATCCTTTTGGATCAAAGTACATCACTTGAGGAATTTTCCCTTGCTCTCTTCTTGAATGGTTCATCATCTTCGGTGACATGAGCATGATATCTCTTATTATTTCCTTTCTTTGCATTGTCTTTTAATTTCATACAATCTCTTGCAAAATGTTGTTTCTCATCACAAGTGAAATATCTAAACTATGAGGAGCCCTCTTCTTGAATTTTTTGTGCTTCTTGTGATAATGTTCTTCCTTCTTGGTCTTTTCCTTCTTGGCATGAGTTGTTAGGGCTTGATTATCATCTTCACCCATTTTCTCTTCGTTGGCTATCAATCGAGCTTCTTCTTGTGTGCATTCTTCCCATAGCCTATTGAACTTGGTTATATTCCTCCACATATTCCTTGAATGAAAGAATCCCACTCCCTTGGGATACCATTCAAGGTGGCCATCACGATTTTTGCTTCTTCCACCATGTCACTAGTGGCTTCTTATTATTCTTTAAACTAAGATACTCTTGTGAAGTATGACTGAATGGATTCTACCTTTTGAATCTTTACACTCTCGAGTTGATTTCTCAAGGTCCATTTTCTATTGATGTTCCTTCCTTCAAAATAGACCGAAGAATGCATCAAACATTTCCTTCAGGGTCTTCTTTGAAGACATTTGAGGGATCAAATGATCTTTGATGGAATCAGCTATGATCCTCTTATCCTTGATCAATTTTTTCTTGTGCTTAGATTTGTCTTCATCTCCCTATGGCTCTGCAAATTCTCCTTTGACATAGTCTTCCAGGTCATGTTCTTCTAGAATGAGAAGCACTATATACTTCCATGCTAGGAAGTTCCCAGCTCCTTTAAGCTTGTCCTTAAGCTTGGTATTGTTAGTCATCTTGATCAAATGAGAATATCAAATGAAAATGGAGATATTTGATCTTACTAATAAGAGTGCTTCAACTAGATGCTTGCTTTAATGCTTTTCTGGAAAACTGCTTCTGGTTGACCTAGGGTTTGATAGAGAAACCCTAATTTTTCAACTTTGGAATCTTGCAAAACTATTTGGAGAGAGAGATGTGCCTCCCCAATGTAAGATGAGAAATATACTCATTTGCCCAAATTTGTGGACAGAAGTGCAAAATAAATGATGCCCTCGTTTTCCCGCCAGCAGTGATAGGGCCAAAAATGATTTTTTTTGGAATTGAATCATGCTTCCACAGAAAGATGTTCCCTCCTAGGGTGAGTTAGATGGCCCTCCTTTTTTAGTTGATCTATGGAGGGAAGTGCTCGAAATAGGAAACCCTAGTTTCCAACTTTCGCCAGTAACAACTACACAAAGTCTTCTTTTAGGGTAGTGATTTGTTACCATGTTAAGTTTTTAATGGTTGTAATAGATCTTTAAACAGTTAGCATCATAACATCATAACCATATGCAATAGGATCACTAAAATAAAGAAAACCACAACATGACAAGAGAAAACAAAGATTTTTCCTCGGGGAAAACACAAGGGAGAAAACCCCGCAACTTCTTCAGTATAGATTCAGTCACCAAGTACAATGCGAAACCAAGATGAGATGAATCCCAAACAATAAGATGTCTTCCAGGTCTTCTACAACCCAAAACAATGTTCTTCTTAGCTGGAGCGAACATCTTTCTCAAGTAGGAGCGAACTTTCTTGATGTGCAAATGAGGAATGTACCCTCCTTATTTATACTATTTTTTTGGCTAACTTTTAACCGACTGGGCTGACCATACTAGGACAGTTTTACCTAATGATGGGGCAGTTTTACCCAATAATTGAGGCAGTTTACCCGGTGACTTCTATGGGGATGACTTGACTATTTTGACTTGAATTAGTTTAGGGTTTTACATTATCAAATGCAATATGAATATTTCCCGAAGGAAGTACATCAAGAATATCTTTCGAAGTTACAATTCTTTAACATTATGCGTGTTAGAATGTTTGCACTCATGAATAATATACTACTAATATGCATGTGACGGGTAAGTGGCCCATGGTGTTGTACAACATTCCATTGCTACTTATCTAGAATGAAACCTCCATGTGGACAGATTGGGAGTAGTGCATGCTCTTAATAATGTTTTGGTAGAGATGGAAAGCATCTAGATAATTATTGTATGTGTACGGCATATGGATGATTGTTGTGTTAAAGCATTGGCTAAGATAGTTGCATGACTATGTGACATGTCTTTATGCATAAGAATTCATCATTATTACTATGTTTTGAAAACTATGAAATGTTTCTAATCATGCAACTGAACCCGACTTGTAGGAAATATCATCTGTAATCACCTGCAAGAAAATAATGATGAGGCTTGTTCCGAAGAACAAGTGACGTTGGTTCAACCATAACACTCAAAAATGATTCACTTTGACAAAGTACATAAAGAGGAACCTAAAGCCCCCACGGTCAGAGACATCATGATGGAAGAAAGGTCTTCAGAAGAACATGAGAATCATGATATGACCGAGCCATGGAGACTGGTAGATCCACCTCAAGAGGTGAACGCATACAAGAGAAGACTAGCTTGGGCACTAGAGATCATCTAAGATGAAGAAAAGTATGGTGCTCCAGATGAGACTCCCAGAGAAAGTAATAGGTCTCAGACACACTCCAATTATGTGGCATTGTTGTGTGACACCATTGATGCAGATCCTTGCAGCTATGAAGAAGCAGCTGAGAAGAAAGAATGGAAGGATGCTATGATCGAAGAGTACTAGTCGATCATGAAGAATGATGTATGGAATTTGGGTCTACAAGATCAAGCATGCAGCATATGGAAGCATCGAGAAATACAAATCAAGGTTCGTGGTTTCTCTTAGAAAGAGGGAATCGATTATGGCGAGGCGTTTTCTCCATTGACTAGACACACTTTTTTAGTGAAGCAGAATTGCATATCGAGCAACTTCAAGGACTAGGGACTCTCTATAGAGAACCACATGTGAGCAGGTTGAAGAAGGGTTTGTACGAGCTCCAAAGACACCCATGGGATAACACATACAGGTACATGACGAGCTTGAGGATCACCTAGAGTGATGGAGATCTCAACCTTTTCTACAAGGATGAAGATGGAAGCCTACAAAGGACGAGAAACTCATAGACGGGTGCAAGAGGAACTTGCAACAAAGTTCGAGATGGAGGATCTTGGTATCTAGTGACCTTAAGAGATGACATAGATGGATACACAGAAGATCAATAGTAGAGGAGGATACCTGTAACTCTAGTGTAGAATGTCCCAATGCAGAGTACAAGATGCAGAGGGAGGATGGTACTCCACTTAAGAGAGAGTGACTACCATAGATCTCATAGTTCGAGAATCTTGACATGATTCTTGGGATTAGAGGTATGGCAGGATCCAGAGGAGACTTTCCTTATCCAAGGAAAATATGTGGTCGAGATCCTAAAGAGGTTCGAGATGTTGGATTGCAAGTCTATAGCTACACCAATGGCATTGAACTTGAAGTTGTTATGTGATCCTACTTTAGAGATAGTTGATTCCACGGTCTATAAGCAGATGATCAATTCCTTGATGTACATGATGAACACAAGGTCAGATACATGTTTTGTGGTGAACCCTTTGAGCCAGTACATGGTGGATTTGAGATGTCTTCACATGGTTGCGACAAAGCATGTGTTGAGGTACTTGAAGGGTACAATCGAGTATGACCTTAGATATGCGAGATCAAAGGAGTTGCCTACAGGGATATGTTGACTCTGATTAAGCTAGTAGTGCTACAGATAGGAAGAGCACTTCAGGGTGTTGCTTCAGCTTGGAGTTTGGCATGATTTCTTGGTGCAACAAGAAGCAAACGAGAGTAGCACTGAGTATAACCGAGGCAGAGTATATTGCAGCTTGTTTAGCAAGTTGTGAGGTAATGTGGCTTTGGAAGTTGCTTGTAGATTATTTGATGTGGAGTTAGAGACGACTTGTGTGCATTGTGACAACCAAAGTTGTGTGAAGTTGTCTAAGAACCCAATATTCCACGACAAGTTGAAGCACATCGAGATTCGATATCACTATATCCTAGATATTGTGCAGAGAGGAACAATGAAGCTCCAGTATGTTGCGACAAACGAGCAAATAGTCGATGTCTTGACCAAGCCTCTGGAAAGGGTGAAGTTTGAGTACTTCAGGGACAAGCTTGGAGTTGTGTAGATCGAAGTCCATCGCAAGAGGGAATGTTGAAGTTCTATATGGATCTAGGCCTACATCTAGTATGAAAAAGGATTGGCTATGTAGATGATAAAGTCCTAGATGGATCTAGGCCTACATCGAGTATGCAAAAGGAATGGCTCTGTAGATAAGTCTTGGAGGGATCTAGGCCTACATCTGGTATGAAAAAAGAACTGGATCTGTATATGTTGAATTCGTAAAGGGATCTAGGCCTACATCCAATATGAAAAAGGATTCGCACTGCAAACATATACATCGAACATGAAAAATGGTTGGCTCTATAGAAGTCCCAAATAGGATCTAGGCATGCATCCAATATGAAAAAGGATTGGCACTACAAAGATATAAATCCAGCATGAAAAAGGGATGACTCTATAGAAGTTCTAAATAGGATCTAGGCCTACATCCAGTATGAAAAAGGACTGGCACTACAAAGATATGATTCCAGTTTGAAAAAGGACTGGCACTGCAAAGATAGGAATCCAGTATGAAAAAAAGAATGGCACTGCGGAAATGTACATCCAACATGAAAAATGGTTGGCACTGTACGAGGTACATCCAGCATGAAAAAAGGTTGACACTATATGTATATGTTGACCTACATCCAGCATGAAAAAACGTTATCCATGTAGATGATGAAGTCCTAGATGGGATCTAGGCCTACATCCAGCATGAAAAAGGGTTGGCTTTGTAGAACTTCTCATGACGTAACGATTCAAGAAATATCACTAGTTAATGATCAAAAAGATGTGAAGTTGTGTAATGTCCTCTTCTAAATAAGCATTTGAGACACCTGTCAACCTATTTAATTCCCATAGGTTCAAGTGGGTATCAAGAAAAGGGAAATGACTGAGGACATTTAATACCGGGAAGATAAAGGAACATCTCTTCAGTATTATTAGGTCATTAGTATATTAGAAAAAGCCATCGAAGCATATATCAAAAAGCATGTGGAGCATGCAGGCCTTATTTCATCTTACATAAGTCAATGAGCAAATAGGTTTGCATGCATGCAAAAGTAAAGTCATGCAAACCCTTAAAGTTATATGCAAACCCTAAAAGATATATAAGAAGATAAGTCAAACCAAACATTAGAGGAAATTTGGGGTCTAAAATGGGCCTTATAAGAAATTGCGCCAACAATAAATTATTGTGAATTGGAATTCAATAACCAATAGAATTTCAATAAAATGAGTTAACCATAATAGTTGAATTGACATATTTGTCACAAAAAAAAACTATTTATTTTGTTTGTATTTTCGACATATCTCCCTGTGTTTTTACTGAAATTTCGATCGGGAGAACTCGTTGGATGCGGAATTAAATTCTACATCCAACGAGTACCCACACTGCATACTTTTGACGGACCCTGCTACCCCAAAAACAAGAAATACCTGAAAAACATGATGCTGATGATGTCCGTCAAAATATGCAATGTGGGTACTCGTTGGATGCGAAATTTAATTCCGCGTCCAACGAGCTCTCCCGATCGAAATTTGAGTAAAAACACAGGGAGATATGTCGAAAATACGAACAAAAAAAATAGTTTTTTTCTTTCTTCCTCCAAAATTAATAAATATTATTTTATTATTTTAACTATTATTTTATTATTTTCCTTGGGAGGCCCATTTTAGACCTCAAATTTCCTCTAATGAAGGTATCTATCGTTATTATTCGCTTTTGAGATTAGTTTCGAGAGAAGTAGCAGCAGTAGCCGCGGCAACAAGTTGGGGTTGAGGGCATGGGCCATCAATTAAGAAGTGTTTTTGGCAACGAAATCTATTTGCCCTAATAGTTTATTGGATAGATCATTCATATCTATCATCTGCACTCCAAGATCTTCAGTGATCATTAGAGATCCAACACACACAGGAGAGATTACCACAGAGGGCCACGTCTTATTGCTAGGGACGAGTTGGAGACACCAAGAACAGTTCGCTTTGATCCAGAGACTCATCATTTCTTCTGTGTGTCACCATCATTCTCCTCAGAAGGGTCATAGTACTATATTGGGTGATCATCAGACCATCTTTTGCACATCCGGAGCATATGCCAGCAAAAACGTGGAAGAGGGAGGGCATCATCCATTCAGAGGAAAACAATTCGCTAGTTGCCAAGAAGGCAGCTAAATTGTTGCATGTGTCCACCAGAATATTCAAGAAGACTATATTACCTAACCTCGAAAGTCTCAACGACATCCGTCAACTATCAAAGAAGTTAAGAGAAGATCATCATCCAAACAGGGGCGCTTTCCTTGCATTGGAGAATCACCTGGAACCAACAACACGTTTTGGAAGCTATAATTGATGCATTGCATGCATGTCTTTTTTTATACTGATGAACCATCACAGCTATAAATATTTGTATGTTGTTATAATCTTACTAAACTCTATTTCCTATTTTATCTCCATATTTGTCATGTTTAGGGTTTTGGGCACGTAACCTATTTTGCATGCAAATCAAATTATAGCATCCCACACACCTGAGACATATAAACCGGCAAACAATCATCAGTATCTGTCGGTATAAAGGTAGAATATCAGTTGGTATATTACAGTGGTATCAAAGCATGTTCCTCGCGAGTTGTGGGCTTGAACATGAATAGTAAATAAATCCAGAAGAAACTGCTTTGTGACTTATAGAAGAAGGAAGGGCAAGTACATATAGGATCTGGAATTTAAAGAGATTAAATTGGAAGGCACGGATTCAGACATGAACCCAATTAGGATACACTCTGATAGAGAAAAGGGACAGAATGGCATTCAAGAGTTTGGTTAGCGCCTTAAATGACTTAGCTAAGGGACAAAAAAAGATGTTACATGCTATAAACAGGTTGGTTCTTAAGCCAGAGTAGGGTCAGACAGTCTACCAATTTCATTGGGAGATAGAGGATCTACCAGTAGTAGCAGGAAACATGCGTACATTCATATTCAAAACACTCCTCACATATACAATAAACCTTCCAGACCTACCATGCCTCACTTTCTGAAAAATGTCATCATAGGACCAGTGATGCCAGTTGAACCTAGGGAACCATTTGGGGTTTATCTACAGGAATACAGGGATTTGGGAGATGAGTTCCATTCAATTATGTCATTCTTAGACTTCTGCAATATGAAAAGTAGGAACCGACCAAGGAATTTTAACAGAGGGTTTACTCAGAGCTATGAATTACAAAAGACCATAGGCAGGTTGACCATTCCTAATTTTCACAGATCTCGAGGTTGTTCAGTGAGAATATGGGTCCAGATGTTGGATACTTATTTCCAACTAAACCCTATGACTGAGACAGATGCCATTAAATTGGCTATCTTACATCTAAATGACGAGGCTCATGAGTGGCGGTACCATGGATTAGTGACACTGGGTCACAACACCATCACTTCATAAAGTGATTTCACACAAAGGCTCATGGAGCGGTTTGATAAGAGGGACCCGAAGATGCATTTCATAGAACTAGCACAACTCAAACAGACTAGCAATGTCGAGGCCTTCATATCAGAGTTTTAGAGAGTGACAGTTATGGTGACGGATGTATCCGAGAACAGGTTGGTCATGTTATTTATAGAAGCTTTGACTGAGCCTTTACATGGGTGGGTGAAAGCCTACAAACCATCCACTTTACAGTATGCCATCAATGGAACCCGAGACCTACAAGATTCAATTCCCAAGAACAGGTTCTCGTTAAGACAAATTTTCCAATTAAAGACAAAGACAAGAAACCCTTTCAGCAAGAATGGTCAAAGAGAAATTGGATGGATGATTGCACTAGGAAGGAACTCAGAAGGAAGAAATTATGCTTCACTTGTCAGGAACCATGGATTTTAGGTCATAGGTGCGTAGGGAAAGCTAAAGCTCACTATATAGAAGTCTACTCAGATACTGAAGAGGACGAGGATGAGCCTGAATTGGGAACAGCCGAGGATCTTAGAGCAGCAGAGGAAGAGACACTTCAGGGAGAGTCGAAGGGTGGAGTTATTGCTACATTATCAGGAGTACCCAAATTTCATGCTTTACGAGTCAGGGGAGTAGTACAGGGCCACAGGGTAGGTGTGTTAATTCATGGTGGGGCAACCCACAATTTTATAGATGCAACATAGGTGGCTAGGTGAGGTATTCAGACAGAGGAATTTGAAGGGTTCACAGTGGCAGTCACAGACAATAACAACATGGAATGCAACCATTGGATTTCCAAACTAAATGTTACACTGGGAAACTATAATATGACCAACTCATTTTATGTAGTAAATGTAGCGGATACAAATGTAGTACTAGGGGTTCAATGGCTCTATTCTATAGGGAACTATACTATGGATTATAGGACAATGAAAATGGAATTCCAGGGACAAGATGGAAAAAGGGTGTTCTTGAGGGGCATGAACACTTATCCCCCCCAAGCCAATATCATCACAGAGGATAGAGGTCGTACTCAGACAGGGAAACATAGAGTGGCCAGCGGAATGTTTTGTCACTTTTCATAAACCTCCAGATAACACCCAACATCGAGCAAATATACAAGCATTGCTGCAGAAACATGAGAAAGTATTCAGAGATCTTCCAACAGGTCGACCGCTAGACAGAGGTTTCAAGCACATTATTGAGTTAGAGGAGGGACCATAGGCAGTCATCACCACTCCATACAAGCATCCCAAAAAGAACAAAAATGAGATAGAAAAAACAATTAATGAATTGTTGGAGTTACGTTACATACGACCAAGTTCTAGCCCATTTGCATCATCAGTAGTATTGGTAAAAAAAAAGATGGCACCTTACGGATGTGTATCGATTACAAGGCCCTCAATAAGAAAACTATCAAGAACAGGTACCCCATTCCCAAAATTGATGAGTTAATGAATGAGTTACAAGGGGCGAAGTACTTCTCAAAAATTGATCTCCAATCGGGCTATCATCAGATCTGAGTAAGGGATCAAGATATTGCAAAGATGGTTTTTCATTGCCACTTTGGTCATTATGAGTTCTTAGGCATGCCTTTTGGACTCGCCAATGCATCGGCAACTTTCCAATCTTGCATGAACCACACCTTCAAGTCTCAGTTGTGTAAGTTTTTACTTGTGTTCTTTGATGACATTTTAATTTACAGTAAAACTTGGAAAGAACATTTGAAACACCTAGATGTGGTACTAGGAATTTTGAAAGAACAATCCCTTCATGCCAAAATGTCTAAATGTGAGTTGGTATGCAAGAAATGTTATATATAGGGCATGTAATATGCACAGATGGAGGACAGGTTCATATGGAAAAAATTAGAGCTATCTTGGATTGCCTACACCAAAAAATCTAACAAAATTGAAGGGATTTTTGAACCTTTGCACTCATTACAGGAGGTATGTTAAAGGGTTTTCTCAATTGACAGCACCACTCACATATCTTACAAAGAAAGGGGCATTCAGCTGGACAGGAGGGGCACAGCAAACCTTTGAAAAGATGAAAAAAAAATTGAGTTTATGTCCCATTTTTGGCATGACCCGATTTCACTCAGCCATTTGTAGTAGAGTGTGATGCTTCAGGGGGGAGAATAGGGGCAATATTGATACATAACCATCACATGATCACCTTTGAAAGTAGAAAACTTAAAGATTATGAATGCCACTACTCTATATATGACAAGGAAATGTTAGTGATCTTACACGCCTTAACAAAATTCAAGCAGTATTTGGTAGAAAGCAGGTTTAAAATTAAGACAGATCACAACAGCCTTAAATACTTCGTAGAACAAAAGGAGTTGAATGAACGGCAACAAAAATGGGTCAGCAAGGTACAGGCTTATGACTTTGAAATAGAATATGTTAAAGGAAAAAAACAATATTGTAGCATATGCATTATCAAGACAACCAGCCTCTTGATCACTCATGAGTATATCTACCGACTGGAGGTCTCATCTCTTGGTTGAATATTCAAAAAATAAATTTACTTGTGAGTTGTTAGATGGACAAATACAAGATGACAGGTATAGGGTGATCGATGACATCATTTACTACAAGAATAGGATATACCTAGTTCCAAAATCAACTTTAAAGAAAAAGGTTTTACATGCATCACATGATTCACCATTATAAGGGCATCAAGGCTTCTTGAAAACTTAAAGACATATTAGAGAGAGGTTCCCCTGGAAAGGCCTCAAGGAAAATGTAATACAGCATGTCCGAGAGTGCAGTATGTGCCAACAGAATAAAATTGAACACGCTCATCCAGCAGAGTTACTTCGGCCATTACCTATAGCAAAGCAGAAATGGGAGAGCATCTCGATGGACTTCATTACAGGTTTACCCAAGGTACAGGGACGAAATTTGTTTATACGTGGTAATAGACCAGTTAACAAAATTTGCTCATTTTTTGCCATTTCTTCTTATTATTTTGCATCACAGGTAGCAGACTTGTTTTTTCGAGAAGTTTTCAAACTACCTAGACTACATAAGACTATTATCAGTGACCGAGGCAGTAAATTCACCAATGCCTTCTAGCAGGAGATTTTCATATTAGTGGAGACATAATTAGCTACTAACACATGTTATCATCCTCGGAGTGATGGATATACAGAAATAATCAACAAATGGATTGAGGGGTATTTAAGAAATTATGTAGCAAGGCAACAGAGGACATGTATTAAATGGCTACACCTAAGTGAGTACTGCTATAATACCACACACCATGTCTATTAAGATGACTCCTTTCAAGGAGTTGCATGGCTATGAGGCACTAAAGTTTGCAGATTTAGTTTTCAGAGACAGCAAAGCACCTAAGGCAAAAGATTGGGTACAGGACAGTCAGGATATTCTTAATTTGCTAAAAGAGAATTTACAGACAACGCAAAACCGACAAAAAAAGTACGCGGACAGATACAGGGTCGAGCATAGTTTTGAGGTAGGAGACTTGGTATACTTACGGCTATAACCTTACATATAATCTTCACTCAAAAAAAAATTCATCAAAAATGAACATCTCTTCAATATTATTAAGTCATCAATATATTAGAAAAGGTCATCGAAGCAGATATCAAAAAGCATGCAGAGCATGCAAGCCTTATTTCATATTACATAAGTCATTGAGCAATTAGGTTTGCATACATGCAAAAGTAAAGTCATGCAAACTCTAAAAGTTATATGCAAACCCTAAAATCTATAGAAGAAGGTAAGTTGAACAAGAAAGATATCTATCGTTATTATTCACTTTTGAGATTGGTTTCGAGAGCAACAACAGTAGTAGTCGCAGTAGCAAGTTGGGGTTGAGGGTGTGGGCCATCAACTAACAAGTGTTTTCGATAGCGAAATCTATCTGCCCTAATCACTTATCGGATAGATCATTCAGATCTATCATCTGCACTTCAAGCTCTTTAGTGATCATCATAGATCGAACACAAACAGGAGAGATTACCACACAGGGCCACGTCTTACTGTTAGGGACAAGTTGGAGACACCAAGAACAATTTGCTTTGATCCAAAGACTCATTAATTCTTATGCATGTCACCATCATTCTCCTCGGAAGGGTCATAGTACTATACTGGGTGATCATCATACCATCTTTTGCACATCCGAAGCAGATACCAGCAGAAACGTGGAAGAGGGAGGGTGTCATCCATTCAGAGGAAAACAATTCGCTAGTTGCATAGAAGGGAGTTAAAATGTTGCATGTGTCCACCAGAATCTTCAGGAAGACCATGTTACATGGCCTAGAAAGTCTCAACACCATCTGTCAAGTATTGAAGCAGTTACGAGAAGACCATCATCCAAAGAGGGGTGTTTTCCTTGCATGGGTGAATCACCTAGAACCAGCAACACGTTTTGGAAGTTATTGTTGATACATGGCATGCATGTCTTTCATATACTGAAGAACCATCCAGCTATAAATATTGGTACGTTGCTACAATCTTACTGAACCCTATTTCCTATTTTATCTCCTTGCCATATTTAGGGTTTTGGGCACGTAACCTATTTTGCATGCAAATCAAATTATAGTATCACACACCTAAGACATATAAACTAGCAAACAATCATCATTATTTGTCAGTATAAAGGTAGAAAATCAGTTGGGATATTACAAGTTGTCGCAATAGCGATGATGACGATGTCTAGAGATTGTGTCCAATCGTGGTGATGACCGATACGGAAGAATACCTTCCTTGTTAAGAGGGAGTGTTGTTGAAAATGCAACTTCAAAATATATTTTTATTATATTGTTCTTATTATTATTGTATTTTTGTCATTCCTCCTTCGAGGATGTTTTTCCTCCGTTCAGAGATGTCATTATTGTACTTGGTCGAGGTAACAGTCCCCAAAAGAAATATTGTAAAATGTATTTTTGGGTCTCCCAAAGAGAAGTTTTCCCACTTAGGTTAGGAAGTCGGCCCTGTTAGGGTAAAAGGTCACCCACATGAAAAGTATAGATAGGGAGGCGCCTTCCCTCATTTGGACACACTGCAAGCTCAAGCAAGTTCACTCCTAGGAGAAGAAAGACAAGTTCACTAGGGTAGAAGAGAAGAAGCTACGAAGGATATCTTATCTCTTGGTTTTCTATCTTAGTTTGGCATTGTACTTAGTGATGAATCTATACAGAAGAAGTTGTTGGTTTTTCCTGAGAGAGGGTTTTCCCAGGATAAATTTGTGTCTCTTTTGCGTTGTCTTGTATATCTTTCAGTGATCCTATTGCATATGGTTATGATGAAATGATGCTAAATGTTTAAAGATCTTGTATAACCATTAAAACTCTAACACCCACAAGAACTTTAACCCACATGTTGGTCGTCCTCCTCTTTAAGTGTAACATTGATGGTTGTAATCTTTGAATAATAACTTTCCACTCCACAATTTCTTGATCCACCAATCCTAAATATTTTACCTTCAACCACCTTCCTCCCTAAAAAAGAGGGCCTTCCACACCATTTACAATTGCCAAAGATGTTCTATTTAGTGTTGTTAGAGAAGATCGCAAGCCAATAGACAGCCTAAAATCATTTCCACCATCGATCCAAGAATCCACAAGCCAGTCCGATGTTTTTTCCATCTCCTACCTTCCATGCAAGCCAATTCCCAACAAGGGCGAAGGCTTGAACTAAATCTTTATTATTGTTGTTGTGTTTATGATGTAATGCTTATTTATATGTTCTATATTCATTACAATAACTTGGCATTAAATATTCCAACATAAATTTATATTAGTGGGTTTAGATATAGACTTTGATTGGGTTGGGGGATGATTGGAAATCGACCTCTAGGTATGTGTTTAATGTTGGATCCAGTCTGATTATTTGGTCTTGTAAAAAGCAACAGGTTGTCTCCTTATCGACCACAGAACTTGATTATGAAGGAGCATTGGAATAATGGAACTGAGGTATTGTGGATTGCAACATGATGGGAGAGCTTGGGTTTTCTCGTATTGAATTAACTAGTGTATTGTGACAATCAAAGTGCAATACAAGAGGAAAATAATTTCGTTGGACACAGTAAAATGAAGCATATTAAGCTTCATGCACACTATCATCATAGACAACTGATACAAGTTAATGTGGTAACTCTTTTTACAAAAGAGAGAGAATCAAATTGTTGATATCTTCATGATGTCAGTGGAAGAGGCAAAGTTTGTTAATATTTTTGTTTTTGCTTGGGCTTTAGGAAATTGTCAATAGAGGGGGATGCTAAGATAATGCCACCTCTAGAGCCTCCAAAAGTTGTGATTAAGTTTCACTATTGGAATTTGTGAATTAAACCTAACTTCTGGTGTAAGTGGATCCACTAAGAAGACAACTTGCCAACTAAAGGGTTTCCACTGGCCAAATAAGACAAATTAAGCATTCCCAACCGGATCAACTATAACCAAATGGGTGCAAAAGGGACCAGGAAATGTGGATTGTCTTACCACTTTGGGCTTACTTGAGTGGTCAAAGTTGACTATCAAACTTGTCTTAAGGAGATTGGTAATGTGCTTATCAAGTATTTAAATAGATGTTCTATGGATCAGTCTATAATCAGTTTTTTAAAAATCGTTCAAACCAGAACCGGAATTGGTCGGTATGACCGGCCAGTCAAAGTGGAACCATAACCCAGCAGAAAACTCAGCTCGAGCACCGGTTTGGTAACAAACCAGCCGACCCGAAGCCTGAAATGACTGATTCGTTACCGAACCAGTCCAAACCGGTTGAGTCCATCTTTAACCGGTCGGGTCAACTGACATTGCTCCTCCGCAAGCCCAAACAAGTGAATCACTAGATACCGTTGCTAGATGTCCATTAATATGGCCCCCCTCCCATTTCCTCACACATCCTCTATTCGTGATTCCATAATTCCATTGAAGAGTGAAGGTTGACATTCGCCGCTCGTAGAGTCGTCAAGGAGTTTGAGACTTGGACTTGGAAGTTGGCCGCTGACATCAGACTTGGGTCACTGAGTGCAGGCCTGAAGTCTAAGACATTCACGTGAGTGTGACTGTGGGCATGTGGTAGGCTGGCAGCATGGTTTGTCTGGCTCTCTGCTGCAGCTATGAGACTTTACTATGTAGTGCACTTGGTGTCATTTTGTGACCCATACATGGTTTATGGTGTGTGTGTATGTGCGTGTGTGTGTGTCTGTGTATGTGTGTGTGTGTAGACTTTGTGTATTATGTCTCTAATGGTTTGAAATCATAGCTTGGAATGATAAATATAATTTATCATTAAAATTTGTATTTTTTAATAATCCTGTTAATGGAAATCAAACTGCTCCGGTTCATTACCGGTTCCAGTTCCTGTCCGAGTTGACCCACTCCTGGTTCCGAGTTTTAAAACATTGTCTATAATGATAAAAATTTATGTGAATAATGTTGTTGTGTTGTCCAATGTCATAATGGTGTTTCTAAACACCGCCATTTTTAGCTTGGATTTGTTTTCTACTTCTGCAATGCACCTGTGATTTCTAACATTTTATGAGGCTATGTTGCATACTATGGCACCTTCCCATCTGCAAGGCATCCATTGTATGTTGAAATTTTTTAACTTTTTAAGACACCATCTCAGCTGTTTAATGATATACAGAGAGACAATAACTTGAGACATCAAGACAAAAGTGCAATCAGACGAATGGTAGCTTGAAACCTACCACCTTGTGGAGCTTATTTATCTCAAGATATTTATGCACTAAAATAAGCCAAGTGCCAAAACATAATATAGGGTCATCAAAAAAGAAACTGAAGCAGGATTCCCTGTCAAAGGGAGCACCAACAGCTTTGATTCACTCATATCTAAAGACATATTTTAAAACTGTAATGCTTCCCTCTGGCCCAGGCTTACTGGTGATTTTAATCACCAAGAAGAGAAAAAAATGAACAATTGGATGGATGGGCCACACGATAGCATGGACCCACTTCTTGTGGGTGGTACCGTGAATAAGAAGCAGCTCTAGAGGGAAAAACTACCACCTAATCGCCCATTAAACTTGAGCAAGGACCATGACTACAGTGACTGATTAGCACAGTGTCTGAGAGTCTGACAGTCTGCCAATCCTGGGCACATTTTTGTTGAACAATGGATCTCTCGACATGTTCTATATGTTTTCGAATTGTTATGTATCAGTCCTACCTCCTTTTCATGCTATTTCATATAGTTATGAACTTAATCATGTATTTGAAAATGATTTGAAAAGTTACATCTATCTAGATGACAATAGAAGAGGTATGCTCAAACTGATGGTCTGCCAGAGGTAGTATGTAGATGACACCCATTCAATTCATTTTCCTTGATAATGGAACCACTAATTCCAACAATGAAAAGAATCTTATATGACTAGTTCAATGGAAAGTTTTAGGTGGATGATGAAAATCAAGTAATCCATAATAAAAAAATTAGATCTGGTCTGGAAAACAACAGCTTTCCTCATCTGTTCAAATCAGGAAACATTTAGAAATAAATATATTCATATAGAAGTGCTAAGCCCATCAGCCCACCAAGCAATAGAATTGCTACTATATCTGCTCCCTTGATTGAGAACTTTGTTAGTAAATAAATCTTATGATCCCCTGCATTTCCATGGAAGCCTCGGGCCATCATTGCCTGTTTCAGAAAATTTACATAAGGGGAAATTCTAAATACTAAAGAAGTCAAAACTCTTTAGAAGAAAATAAGAACAGCAAGGAACAAAGTAAGTGACAGGCATTGCCATTTAACTGAAACTTTCTCATTGCATAAAAAAGAGTAACAATCTGACTCAGTTTTGTGCCATATCTTTGGATTTGATCCAGGCTGAGTTACCTGCGAAATATGTTCAGCATGATTAAATAGGTTGTTGAAAATGCGCCGTAGGTAAAGAAAGAGAACTGCAAGAAAAAACATGAAATTGTCATCTGACTTAATGAGCATACTTATACCAGATAAAGTCAGAAAGTGCAACTGTTCTTTTTAAATACATAAATGTAGGCAAATAACTTGTTATAAGCAAGATGGAAGACAGCAATAATTTTTCTCCACAGCCACCACCAAAGTGATGATGGAGATGAGGATTGGAATTTGGATGTTTCTCTACTCACTGTCAACAGTCTCTAACACGGTCAAATTCTTCCATTTTATCCCACGAGCTACGATTCCTAGTGCTATGTTCCGCACCTGTCCAATATAAGACTATCAAATAACGCATATTTTTCCTCGAGTAGAATCCACTAGTGATCACTAGAAGAACAACCAAAGTAATACATTCCAATGGAAAAAATGTAGATCAGACCATTAAATGATGTTGAGGATTACCTCATCAAAAACAAGACTAATAAACCGAAGAGAAAGTAAGAGGGTGAGAACTATTTCGTCCACTGGAGCTCCTACATGTGCTAAAGGCAGAAGATACCACCGTAAAGCAGCAGCCAGCTGTTCAGGCATTGTTGTTGTCAGGCAAAGGCTTGCACTTTGCAAGACCTGTAAAGAAAATTGAAAACATATATTCAACATCTGAATCAACTTTATGATTCCATCATTAAATTCGTGTTGAAAAACAATAGCTTGATTATACAAACTGTAAAAAGGAGTTCGAGAATGATTGATTTAAAACGAAGCCCTTCCACAGCCTGAATAAATCCTCATTATGATACACTGCATTGGAAAATAAGCAGTTGGGCAAAAAACATGGGTGCGATTTTAGATGTGAAGATTCCGTGTATGTATAGGAGGAAAGGGAGGTAGTAACTGTTAGCAAAACAATCTGATATGTGGGAACATGTATTCAAAGCGACACAGCAGATAGTAACATGTATTGAAATATACCTTAAATGTAGTTCCAATTAACTAGTTAACAGGCAATAGGTAAAGCTGACGTCTATTGGAAAATGTGGTATATTGACAATCTAAATAGTCATCTATCTCGTTATAATAACGACCATCATATTATTATTTTTTATTGGTTTCTAAATTGCATTAAATGTGGAAACAGGTTGAAGTTTCCAAAAAAGGGTATGCCCAGGAAACATGATCCCCCAAAATTTAGAAATACGGAAACACGGTATTTAGAAAAATACAAAAAAATAATATAAATATTTCAAAAACTGTACGTTCTTTTAAATTACGCATTAAATGATCAAGAAATTTAGTGTCTTAAGAACCATCTTAGACTTAAATCCATCATTGGCTTCCTATCATTAGGCATTTCTGTGCCTGTTGAGGGGACCATGCACCTTTAAAGAGCTTCTGTGGTGTTTAAACATGCCCTGTTTGGGCATAAATGCTGGCTGTTTCAACCAAAACATGTCAGAAACATAGGTCTGCATTAAAGTCTTTACAATTTGATCCACTGACATTCAATTGTCCTTGCAATATTAAAGAGATTGATAATGTACAACCAACAGTTCAATAAGGTCTGAAATGAAATATTAGCAGTAGTATCACAAGCTTTCTGAGCTCAAGCAGTGAATATGTTACAAGCTGAGTGTGCATAAACGGACTGATAAAAATGCATGAATAATGTTGTTAACATACAGTTTGGAAGTAATATTTGAATATATGATGAGTAGATTACTGCTGTAATAATTATTAATGCCATACGATAGATCTCCGAATTCACTACTGTACTTTGAAGATGATCGCCTGCTAATATTACGAGTGTGGTTGTGGTTGTGTGCAAGTTTACATTGTTTTATAGTGGACAAGTACTTGCATTTTATTGCTTTTACCTTCCTATTGTTGGCTGCCTTTGTTTCATTCTGTATCTGATTTATAACTGCTGGTTGGTAATGAAATTGATTAATTGGTTGTCTTATACATATGCACGGGTGCTACATATGCACAAATTGGTTGTCCTAATGAATGCACTATAGAAGTACATATACTAACTACACTTATATGATTCATATCCATATATATTGGTGTGTCTTCTTCATCCTTACATTGACTCCAATAAGGCACTGGTCACTAACATCCTTCAAAAGAAGATATCTCTTAGTGTTTTGGTGTCCTTGCAGTGTTGTTATAACCTCCCCCCCCCCCCCNCTTTTGTTGGCCGGTTACTAGCCCTGGCCCCTGCTAGTTCATTTGGTAACACTATATAGATCATATCATATATCAAGAGATCAATCCAACTGCATAGGATCCCAAAAAGGTTTAGGCAAGACCAAAGAAAGTACTCAGACGAAACTTTACCTCTCCCTCTTCAAATTTTCTGTCACATGACATTTTTGGGAAGCTGCAAGATAATGAGACAATTTATATTCCAGGCATGGAAGTTAGTCAAAGGATCCCCTATGCCAAATACCAAGTTCTCCCAGATCAACAAGATATGAAGATAATATTAAAATTACTTTGAAACCCATTCCAATATACCAAACACATGCTTATGCAACAGAACAAACAGAAGAGCAGAGGACAGACCATGCAAGCACGGAGGTTGTGTTGCATGCTTGGGTTGGTTTGCATTCTGTTTATAACTTTATTCTGCAACAGGCATTGTCTTTCTTCAGTATTGGCTCAGCTTTCTGTAGCCCGCAATTGTTCATCTGTTACAACTTACAAGTGCTTGCAGAGTGCCTTCTGTCCATTCTATTCCAGAAATGTGGTGGTCTTGTGCTTAGTGAAACAAAAACAGGATGCCTGCTGATTTGTTCTGGCGGATTTCTCATTTGTGAAAGGAAAACAGGGATGGCCTCCTGCTTGTGATTCTCTTGCTGTACTGGTTTCTTTTCTGATGGCTCCATTTCCTGCCTGCAATTTTTAGTGTTTCTTGGGGTTAGCATCCCTGTGAACCTGCATATCTGCTGAACTTGTGGCATAGGAAACCTAGAGGTATGGCTTCCCTGGATGGGGGTATGAATGCTAGCACCTAGATAATGGATGCTATTAAATCTCCCAAAGACAAAGCCATGATTGTTGATGCTGACATGGTTAAAGGGGGATTTAACAGACTTTTGGCAGGGAATCCTCGATTTATCACCAATAACCCTCTGTTGGATGTCTGAGAGTGGGTGTCAATTTGAGAGACGCTGCAATAAAAGTGTTTCACACCACTTGGATTCAAGTGTGTTCAAAAGCAAGAACCGATAGGTTTGTCCATAAAGTGGCAATGACAGAAGAAAGTTGCACGCCCAAACAATTATTCTATTTCAAACAACTAGCTATCAAGCATAAAGATAACCTTGTTGAAACTTGAACCCCCTCCTAGTACACATGCATCCAAGGATATGAAACAAGATCAGATATTCGGTGTTGTAGGGAGAATCAAGGTTTAAATAAATAGCCCCGTCCACTGGAGTCCCTTTCTGATGTGGAGATCTTTACTAACCGTCAAGGAGTTCCTACTATTTGCATTCTCTCCTCCTTCGCTTCACTTGTGTGTGTTCCTCATACAACTTCCTTGGTGTGTTCTTTTTACTCAACTTCTCCTCCCATCTTGTCCTATTTATGCTTTGAGAGAAATAACTAATCTCCTCAATTCTAGCAAACAATCTCAACTAATCTCCTATATCCACATGAATTTTAGATTGTTTCTTGGGAAATCACAATAAAAGATGACACTCTTTCATGCATATTTCTTTATCTCTCTCTTGAGAAGCCAAAAGCAGAGCCAAAACTGGGAAATTCAGCATCATCAGCAAGCAGTCCAGACTGATTGTTGGGGAAACCACAAATAAAGTTGAGAAAACAAAAGTTGACATTCTTTCAAGCATGTATCCTTGTTTCTTTACAGAATCCAAACAGGGAAACTGAATTTGGGAATTTAGAATCAGGTACAACAAACAGTGAGATGGTTCAAAAGTTGACATTCTTTCAAGCATGTATCCTTGTTTCTTTACAGAATCCAAACAGGGAAACTGAATTTGGGAATTTAGCATCAGGTACAACAAACAGTGAGATGGTTCAATAATGGCTTTTAATATCAAATGCAGCAATGCATATATAAAATCTAGGTTTTATGATAAATGCTGAACATGGATAACCCTATTGTGTGCAACGTAAACAATACAATGTGCCTTGTACATGCAATGGTTGCTAATACAACTGTTAACTCCACTAGAGCATCATATACAAGACAACCAACTATCGACAAATGATGGCATCCACCAATGGGTCTCCATCAACTCAGAAGAAAAAATGGATGTGGTGGTCCAACTCTCACTTCAACAAACATTAGAACAGATAAAGTATAGCCTAGACTTATTTGAAAAATGCAGTGAAGAGTATGTGCCTTTAAAGATTGAATTCTAAAACCACAGTATCATTAACTTCTAGTTTGAAGATGCATAGCTGATACCTTGGACCAAAACATGGTTTCTGTTTCAGTGATACCTTTTTTGAAAACAAATTCAGTTGTCTCTTCTAGAGTATACCTACTGCTAAGAAAAAAATACGTATTCAGAACCTCCCACTTGATATTCCTGATAAACTAACATACTCTACCTCAACCTTAATACATGCCAATATGATTAGATTTCACAAGTACAAGAAAAAGGAGAAAAAGGTAAGAGAGTGACAATTATGAAACCCCACAATACAAACACCTCAACAGCTTAACTTACAGCAAATGACAAACATGAAGCTGTAGTAGCTAGCGATAGACCTTTCCTGGTGAGCTGCAGCGGACCCAGCTTCATAACAACATACGAATAAGCGCCCCGAGCTGGTGGCAGGCTTGGCATATGCAGCATATGTGCCGGAGGTGTACGCATCTGAACTAGGGGTGGGACTCCATCTGTACCCAAGGCTAACATGACAAATAAAATGCCTGAAAGTAGAGACATTCGGATAAGTTGATCCTGTCATAAAAATAGGTGATAGTCAGTAATCTTTATACACAGGTGGTGAAATTGCTCAAATTGAAGATAAAGTTATGCAAATGCCCAAGTATTTCTAATGTAAAATAGTAAAATACCCACAGAGCTGAAATGAGTTATGAAAAACCATCATAAACAAGAGTAACAATTAGTGTTAAAAGTGACTTGAATCATGACAGACCAAAAGAGTTATGCTTAATCATTGTTTTAATCTTTATATCAGAGCATTGCATAACAGTTGTGGTTTTGTGAGGTACCCTGTAGTAGTCATGGAATGCCATGGACATTTATAAAAGGAGGCAGAAGGCTACCTAGTCCAAAATGACAGAAAATAAATAAATAATCAATGTCAAGATACAAGAGATGTTGATATTCAGTCAAGAAAACTACCATATTTAAATTTTATAGTACATATGAGACATGACTAGCCTAATGGACACAACCCTATATAATTATTGATATAAATACTATATAGTATAAATTACGTATATTACATGCCTTCACAAGTCAAATTTAGGAAGATTTTGTCCTAGAAGCATGGAGACATATTCATGCATTGTAGAAGCATCAATCCATCCTAGATTGCTTTTTCTCAGAAATATCTGTTGATAAGATTTTCGAATGATACTTCTATTATTATCAGTCCAAGTATGTCTTCAAGAAAAAGTCATATTGGAAGTTTGATTTTTTGGAATATTAACAAAGTGTTGTCTTTGTACAAAGCAATGTGGATGTTGACAAGTTGACTGATTAGAGTGACTACTCTTGTGATTAGGATGACAATAAGGTTTTATTGAAAATTTATTTTTCTTTACTCTGACTTTAGGACTCTAATAAGCTGTGTACTAAAATCTCCATCAAATACTTCTATTGATTTATCAATTGATAACTTTCTTAAGTAGCAGATGATTTTGGTAAACTATGATTTCTACTAGTCTCTATAAATCCTAACGGTTGCATGACCTAGTGATGGCCTTCCTCAATGTCTCTCTCGGGCATGGATCCAATGGGGAATCCTCTACGTTCAGAGGACGATGCCTTTCGAGCCCTGGCAACCTCTTATCATTCCTCCTCCAAGCCCTCCACCCCACTCTCATTGTGTGAAGCTCGCCTCCATTCCAAAGGCCTAGCCCTCTCAAAGTGAGGACTTGTTGGGCAATTTACTGGAATTTGGCCCTCTCCCAGAGCAATGGAAATGTGGATCTCTAAGAACTGGACGCCTCTTATCAAGGGTGATTTGCTTCAGAATTTTTGTGGTAGAAGGTATTTTGTTTTCCTCTTTGTAAAAAAAAGGATAGAGATCTTATTTTCAGAAGTGGACCATACTTTATGGGGCTGAGAGGAATATATCTGAATAGATGGTCACTAGCTTTTGACCCTAAAAAAGATATCCCCTCTGTGAGTCCAGTATGATTTCCTCTCCCTCACTTGCCTCTACACTGTTGGAGTGATTAAGATCTGATAGCCATTGGGAACACTTTGGGACAATATATTGACTAATCTTAACCAAAGCATCCTTTGTTTGTTTGTGCTCGAATATGTGTTAAAGTAGACCTCGAAAAAGGTCTTCCTTAAGCTATAAATCTCTCCATGGATGGATGGACTCATACCCAGAAGCTAGAGTACAAGCAACTTCCTTTCAAGTGCAAGATCTGCCATGAATATGGCCATTTCGCAAGAAATTGTTCCAAAGCTCCTTCTCAACCTCACCTCTTGAGAAAGATGGGGGTTGGAAACAAGTGAAGAAGGGAGGCAATACCATAGGGAATGCAAACCCAGAGTCGTTGAGTGATTGGCGTTCTCATCTTTCGGCCCCATCGTCAAATCAGTTTCAAGTTCTCACCTAGATAGACCGAGAGGAGAACGAACAAGCACAAGTGATCTCATTGGATTCTCAAGTAAAAACGTCCAAGACTCCACAATAGCTAGTCTTGGAGGAAATAGGTTCTCAAGCAAATAGCAAAGAACGGATCCCTCCTGAACCAATCATAGAAGAGTTCCCTCCTCAAGCTAAGAATTATGCAATGCCCAATGGTATTGTGGCTAGGAAGAAAGCCAAGCAACAACAACAAGAAGGAACAGAGTAAACTAAGAAAGAAAGATTACCTGCCAAGAAGTTTGGCAAGAAAACTACAAAAGAAAAGAGGGAAGAGACTGCATCTAAATAAGATGTCTTGTTCCTTCAATCCACTCTTGAGAATTTGTTTTAGAATGCTCGACAGGAATCCCCAGCAATAGGAAACTAGATAATGAAGTGGGTGCGATCTCCATCCCAACTAGAAGTAAATAATGAACATGGTCTCCTGGAACTGTAGAGGTATGGGGAGCTGTCAGCACTAATTTCCGCACTGTAATGATGAACTAAACTTTTGAAACCTGCAGTAAAAATTAGAGTAATTTATAGGAAAATTTACCCAATTCGTCACAAATGAACCTCCTCTCTGTTTGGGCTGGTGCATGCCAACCTCAAGGGGGTGTCCCTAACCTTTGTACACGTTGTCCAACCTATAAATCTGCAATAAAAATCCTATAAAAGCAGGTAAAAAGTGATGTTTGACCTGCAATTAAGTTTCCAAAGAGATAGTAAAACAGTTTTAATTTTTAACAGTGGGAATTTCCGGCACGCAACAATTTTAAAATGGTAAATGGATGGAAGAAAAACGCTCTAAGCAACTGAAAACATCAAAATGCAAACCTAATAACTTCTGAAATATACATATAGATATATCAATGCATCAACAAATTAAAGGGCAAGAGAAATAGATTAGTCAAACTCTGCTTTGCATTAGCCCAAAGGTTAGTTACACCATAGAAATGGTTACAAAGTTGATCCAGTGATGATCCCTACACAGAAATAGAGAAGCTGAGACAAAATGGAAGGAGAATGGAAGAGCAATACGTCATTGTTGCTAAGAAGAAATTCCACCTTCTTTCCTTTGCCCAAGCCTGACTAAATAGATGCGCAAGAAACCTTAACACACTCTCTCACTGACTGACCCAGCATGCAAGAGAGAGCACTCCCCAATATGTAACTATGCATGAGACAGTGTACCCCTACTAAAAATGTTGTCTTCATCATACATGAACTAATGCTCCCCCCTTGCTATAGTTTATCTACCCATGATGCATGAGTAAAGTGCCCAATTTAACTAAAAAAAATTCCATGCACTTCACCCTTAACATGAGTCTTAACTTGGCTTGCATGCATGAATCAAGTCAAGGCACCCTCTTCAGGGCTGATTTAAGTAGAGGCAACCTCTTCAAGGCTGAGCTAAGTGGAGGAGGTCTCATGCATGTGCCCTGTTCAAGTCTAATTCACTCCAGTTCAAAGGATACACCCTCTTTCTCATGCATGTTGCTATGTGACATTCATGCATGGATGCCACATGTCATACATGTACGGATGCCACATGTCACATATGCATGGCCTATTGCTAAAAATAGAAAGTGCTCGCATGTTTGAAGATTTGGAATATAAAAATATGCAATTCCATGCATACCCCTGAAAACGCCTTGCACGTCTAACCCTAACTTCCAAAAATAGACACATCATGCATGTCAACCAAAATAGGCTCATTAGAATCCTGAGCTTGCAAGGATGCCAAAAATGTAGCCATCTCTATCATGTGGACCTCCAAACCATGCTTCCTAAAATGAAGGAAAACTGCTAAAAATAAAAATCATTTCCAGGATTGATGAAAAACCTGTGCAATGTCTCTGACTCTAAAACTGGATCACATCACTGGACCAACCTCTGACCTATGAAAGTTGTCTCTCTAGAACAAAGTCTGAATAATATCCTGATGAAATAAGCTGTCTCTTAACCCTCCAATTTGCATATGGGTAGATCTGAGGGTTAACAAAGGTGACTCAAGGGTTTAAGAACCCCCTAAGGGATATCGAGAACCTCATGACCTCTGTACTCTGCAACTCTAAAAATATGATCTCTATATCTTTTGTCTATAGATCAATGATGCTTGTCCTATGGGCTATGGAGTCCAATGTATGGCCCTTTATTGATTAGAAAAAGAAAGGAACAAAGCCACATACATACCCAACTGCAACCACAACCTACAACCACATGTATGATTCCCCTAGCTGAAAATGGAGTTGAAGTCGACATGCAAGGGAAAACCACTTGGTCAAATGTCAATGATGTAAACACATGCCAAGCACAAGAACACCCACCAATAAGGCTAATGGGCTCCAAGGTATGAACACAACATATCAATGTGAAAGATATTTTGGAGTCGAACTATGAAGAATCTTACCTAATCAGGATTCAATGGTAATTAGCCTTGTTGGGTGCGAGATGGCCACCAATAGGCTAACGATCATCACACTGCTTTAGCTCTTGGATCACTTCCCAAATGATTTGTCGAAGTCGATGGGGAATGACCTGCTAGGAGGAAGCCAATGATGAAAACCTCTCCCTCAATACAAAGCAGAAAACACAGGAAGTACAATGATGTGGTGCCATATCCCTAATGATGGATGAAGAAAAAAATTAGGAAACACGACTCAAATGAAAAGACTGAAGAGACAAAACAATAAAATGACTCAAGACTCCTCCTATTGTCTCTTCAACTTTACCCATCCTACTAGACTCAATATTTTCACAAAGGCAAGGCAACCATCCTCATCTAGAATCGACCTATACATAAGCATAAGGCACTGCTGAAAGTGTCACAGTTTGACTCATACTCGCAAGTTTGACTCAATAAAAGTAATGCTAATAAAAGTGAATGTCTGACCTACAAATCAGTAAGGCATTATTCAACCAAGAAACTGCATGTTGGAAAAGACAAAACTAGAAATGATAACATGACAAAAGATGGAAAGGAAAAGACCTTACAGAAAAAAGGAAACTGCAAACTATGAACAAGAAAAACTACCCATATAACCCCAAAACTTTACTTCTTTATTCTTTCTTTCTTTCTCCTTTTTTTATGTGGGTGTGGTGTCCCATATTCTAGGTGTTTGTCACAACATGGTCAATCAACCATAGTGGAAAAAATCGGCATCGGCAAAAAATCGGCAAGGGTCCAGAAAACATCTTCTCGACAACATAGACAAAAAATCGGCAAAAATCGGCAAACCGCAACAAGCATTAAAAAAGCAAAAATTTGTACTTTCAGGGTCAAAATTTGCTTACTGATTTTTTCCCCTATTTGCCGATTTTTTCGATTTTTCCCGATTTTTTGCCGATTTTTTCAGATGTTCAATTTTTTGAAAAATCGCGACTTTTTTGGGCCGAAAAATCAGCAGCTAGAAAAGATCGCGATTTTTCGGGACATCGGCGATTTTTTCCACTATGCAATCAACATATTCAAATGACTAATGTAAACATGCATTCAGGTGATCAATGATGCTGAAAATATCAACATAGTCAACCCTCCAGTGCAACCAGCCATGCAATCTTCTAAGACAAAAGATGCGCTCATTGCATCTTTCAATGGAAACTTGGGGCATGGTTCCTCATTAGTGATAAAAAAGAAAACAAAAAAGCCAAAATTTTTCAAATCTACTCCCTGAAACACTTCCATCATCCTTGACTCAAAGGAATCATGACTGACCCTAATATCCAAAAAAATGACCTGTCAGAGGATCTTCCTAAGGAATAAAATCTGCAAGGCTGATTTGTTCCTCTTTGTTTTGAACTTTATAATCATTATCAGCAGAATCAATAAATCCACTTGTATACTCAATTCTTCCTCTTCATCTTCATGGATTCTGCATATGATTCAAAAGGTGCAACAATTGGTTTATGATCATCCGTGTAAGGGTCACTGTCAGGCAGTTCATCACACACACAACTTCCATTATTCTATTCCTTCTCAGCAACAAGGAAATCCTCTACTCTTACGGAAATGCAAAATGCTTGCCCTATACTTGTTGGTTTCTCATTTCATAAAAGGGAACAAAATTCTGGATTAAAAGCAAAGACATAATCCAATACAAGACCCCTTTGGAATGATGGATGAATCTTATTCAATATGTCAATAAAACGACCATGGAAAGCAAGTATAGTTTCATCTTTTCTTTTCTTAATGTGAGATAACTCCACCGTGAGGGCTTCATTATCCTGCATCCATTTTATGTAGTTAGCATCCATGATCAATCATGATTCTTACACCAATGCAGTCGCTAGGGAAGACTCAAGTGGTCTACCTTTGTGTTCCAAAATAGAATTTCAAGTTTTTTCAAGCCCGGAACAGTGCCTTGTGCATGGTCAAATCATGGAGATCTTCTTTGATTGGCCAACCTAATAAAACCCTGCAACAATGGAGTCACCAGGTGAGATGAAAAAATCTAAAACAAATCTCACCAATGTTGTTGTGAAAGCTGAAAACTAACAATGATCCCCAGCAACAGTGCCAGTTTGTTAGCACTAATTTCCGCACTGTAATGATGAACTAAACTTTCGAAACCTGCAATAAGAACTAGTGTAACTTATAGGAAAATTCACTCAATTTGTCACCGATGAACCTCCTCTCCATTTGGGTTGGTGCATGCCAGCCTCAAGGGGGTGTCGCTAACCTTTGTACGTTGTTGTACAGCCTGTTAATCTGCAAATAAAACTCCTATAACAGCAAGTAAAAAATTATCTTTGACCTACCATTAAGCTGCCAAAGATAAAGTAAAACAGTTTTGATTTTTAATGGTGGAAATTTTGTGTATGCAACAGTTTTAAAACGGTAAATGGATGGAAGAAGGGTGCTCTTAGTGACTGAAAACATCAAAATACAGACCTAATAACTTATGAAATCTACACATAGATATGTCAATGCATCAATGAATGAAAGAGTTAGATAAATAGCATAGTCAAACTCTGCTTTGCATTAGCCAAAAGGTTGGTTACACCATAGAGGCCGTTACAAAGTTGATCCAATGATGATCCCTGCATATAAATAGAGAAGTTGAGACAAAATGCAGGGAGAATGGTAGAGCAATACACCACTACTACTAAATAGAAATTCCATCTTCTTTCCTTTTCCCAAGCTT
Organism: Pseudotsuga menziesii; assembly: GCA_001517045.1. Taxonomy (NCBI): domain Eukaryota; kingdom Viridiplantae; phylum Streptophyta; class Pinopsida; order Pinales; family Pinaceae; genus Pseudotsuga; species Pseudotsuga menziesii. The sequence goes on from LPNX010168017.1 coordinate 837,065, forward strand.
GACTAAATAGATGGGCAAGAAACCCTAATACGCCCTCTCACTAATGACCAAGCATATGCATAAGAGAGAGCGCACCTCCTGATGTAACTATGCATGAGAGAGTGGCCCCTTACTGGAAATGTTGTCTTCATCATGCATGAACTAATGTGCCCCCCTTGTTGCGGTTTATCTGCCCATGACTAATGAGTAAAGTGCCCAGTTTAACTGAACTTCTCTCCATGCACATCACCCTTAACATGGGTCTTAACTTGGCTTACATGCATGAATCAAGTGGATGCACCCTCTTCAAGGCTGAGTTAAGTGGAGACACCCTCTTCAAGTCTGAATTAAGTGGAGGTATCATGCATGTGCCCTCTTCCTTGTGCATGCTGCCATGTGTCATACGTGCATGGATGTCATATGTCATACATGCACAAATGCCACATGGCAAGCATGCATGGCCCACTGTTAAAAATAGAAAGTGCTCACGTGTTTGAAGATTTGGCATGCAAAAACATGCAATGCCATGCAGTACCATACAAGTCAAACCCTAACAACCAAAAATAGAAGTATCATTCATGTCATCCAAAATAGGCTCATTGAAATCCTGAGCTTGCAAGGATGCCAAAAATGTAGTCATCTGTCATGCAAACCTCCAAACCCTGTCTCCTAAAAAGTAGGAAAAGTGATAAAAATAGAAATCTCACCCAAGACTGATGAAAAACCTATGCAATCTCTAACTCTGAACCCGGTCATATCACTGAACCAACCTACATCTAAACCCTTTGGAAACCAACCTCTAACCTATGAAAGTCATCTCTCTGGAACACAAGTTTGAATACCAGCATAATGAAATAAGCTGGCTCTGAACCCTCTAATTTGCATATTGACAAATGTAGGGGTTAATAGGAGCAGAAGCAAAGTAGAAGCAATAATGGATTTTGTCAGAGGAGAAAAGCCCACCCTCCAGCTCATCCAAGAAACAAAATGGAGGCTAATGAAGCAATAAACATTAAAGCAAAAATTTGGAAAATTTGTGAAGGATTGGCTATCAATGCTCATGGTGCCTCAAGGGTATTGCAACCTTTTCAGACTCCAACGTTTTTAGGAAAACAAAGCAGATGGAAACTCGGCACTAGTTGTTGGTTGATTTAGAAATCATAAAGACTAAGGAAATGTTCAAAATATGTAATGTATATGTACTAGTATAGTATGTGGAAAAAATGGATTTTGGAGATCATTATCCATCTTAAAAGAGAAAGGTTTAAGTCATAGAATCATTGTAGCTGGGGACTTTAATGTTATCCTTTCTCAAAAGGAAAGAAGAGGTGGTAGCCTAGTTAGAGATAGGTTTGGTGAACATATGAAAGATTTAATGGTAGACTAGGACCTAGTATATATTTCCCCCAAAAAGGGGATTTTTACATGGTCCAATCGAAGGATTAATCCAGGTCATATTACGGCAAGGCTCATAAGGTTTCTTTGACACAAAGGCTTTTTGTTGGACAGCATCTCCATCTTCTCCAAGATTCTTCTTATCCTTCCTTGAGGCAAAGGACTTAGGCTCAATCCCATTTCGATTTAAACCTCTTTGGTTGAGGGAGGAGCAAACCATCGCCATTGTTCAATATAAATGGAACACAAACATCCTTGGCTCGTTGACGTTCACGTTTGGGAATCAAAACTAAGGTTGGTAAAGGGAGCTCTAAAGCGATGGGTAAAACTTCGCTATAAGGCTCCGGCTAACAAACAACGAGAGGTCCAAATCCAACAAAAAGCTCTCCGAGTCGATATGGAAAGTAAGGATGTAACCAGGGATCTTTTGAAGCAAGAGCACAAGCTAAGTTGAAGTATTCATAAGCTCCACAGGCAGGAGGAAGAGTTATGCCGTCTCAAATCCAAGAGCATCAAGCTAAAAGTTGGGGTCAAAAACATTGCTTATTTTCACAAGAAAGCAAAGGGGAGGCTACATCGAAACTCCTTGAAAGAACTCATTGACTCTAATAAAAGGAAAATATCACATTGCAATGTAGCCAAGGAAGAGGCGCGCATGCATTTCAAGCATCTTTATAGTGAAATAGGAAGTGTTGATCTAACTTCAAAAGAGGTAATGCTTTAAAACATCCCTATGCTAGAAGCAATGAGGAGAATCTTATCCTTGAAAAGGAAATTTCGAATAGTGAGATAATGGATGCTATCTCGAGCTTGGGGCCTGACAAAGCCCTAGGGCCAGATGACTTTACCATTCATTTATTTAGAGTATGTTCAAATATTATAAGATTTGATCTATGCAAAAATGCTAAACTGGTTACTGGACAAGAGGAAAGGACAAAATTGGGGGCTCAACTAACTCTTCCTTCATTGCATTAGTCCCCAAAGAATCTAAACCCAACTTTTTATCTCGCTTCAAGCCCATGTCTCTTTGCAATGCAACATATAGATATTGACAAAAAATTTGGTTGCCAAAGTCGAGGTTACTCTTGCCCAATTGATCTCAAAGAATCAAGGAAGATTCATGGAAAAGAGGCAAATCTTCGACAACATTATATTGGTTTAGGAGGCAATCCACTCAAGTCAGGGTCAAGGGGACAAAACTATGCTTATAAAAATAGACCCAGCAAATGTCTTTGATAATATGGAAAGATTTGTTTCTCCAAAAACTTTAATAAGTGGATCAAAGCATGCATATGGTGTCCTCCGATAGCACCCTTGGCCAATGGCAGGCCCACCAATTTTTTTCAAAGTTCCAGGGGAATACAACAAGGATGCCCACCATACCCCTTTCTATATATTATCATGGCAGGGACCCTTAATTGGAAACTAGATAAGGAAAGGGAGGCAGACAACTTAGAAAGGATCATCGTTTCTCAAGGAGTGAAACCTCTCAACCATGCATAGTTTGTTGATGATACTCTTTTTCTAGGAGGATTTTCGACAATGAACACCTTTAGATTCAAGCAAGTTCTAGAAAATTTTACTAAAGCATCGAGAGGCCACATCAATGCAATAAAGAGTCAAGTCTTGAGCCGAAACATTTTGTCTATGTTGTTACACCAAATTTCTCGTATTTTTGGGTTCATTGGGCAACATTGTTGGACCTTCTTAAAATATTTAAGCACTCTGATTATCTTGAAGTGTCCCAAAGCAGTGAATTGGAATCTCGTCATCCAAAAAATAAAAAATAAATGCAAGCCCAAGGAGCACATTGTTTGAACCCTACAAGAAAGATTATTTTAATCAAATTAGTCATTTCCTCTCTTCCAGTGTACTAGTGCTCTACCTTATTAGCTCCACTTCATATTTTGAATCGCATTAGTAAGGAAATTCGTCAATTTCTATGGTAGGGGGCAAATCCAATCCAAAGAAATTCCATTTGGTCAAAGGGGAGATTGTTAGAGCTCCCCCAACCAATGGTGGGATTGGGATAAAGGATCTAAGACAAAGGAACTTGGCCTTGGGTGGCAAACTACTATGGCAGCTCATCGCTAGGAAATATGAATGTTGGAAAGTGGTTTTTAGGATTTAAGGGGTTCCATGTAGAGATGTATATATCAAGGTTGCTTCGTTGGTAAAGGATCGAGCATATGGAAACTTCTTAAAGCATCCTCCCACATCCTTCAAGAAGGATTGTATTGGATCCCAAGGAACGAAAAGCAAATTAATATTTGGGAGGATAAAACTGTGAGGAGGGCCCCTCTCTCTAAGTATGAGCTCTAAGATTTAAGGGAATGGCTCAAGGCATGTGGAATCGGATATTTATTTGATCTCTCAAAGTGGGAGCTTTCAGGACACTAGAGGAGCTTAAAACAATTAGAAATTCCAAAACACCTGCAAATTCAATATTCAACCCTCCTTTCATTATTACAAGGCATAACTCCTCTTAAGATTTCCATTAAAGAGAGTTGAGGTTGGGGAAAGGAAGGTTCATACTTTATCTGAGAAGGATACCAAACCTTGCTCTACAATTTGGTTCCAAGATTTAAGTGAATGGCTTAAGGCATGTGGAATTGAACCTTTATTTGCTCTCTCAGAGTGGGAGCTTTCAGGAGACTGGAGGAACTAAAAACAATTAGAAATTCCAAAACACCTACAAATTCAATATCCATCCCTCCTCTAATTATTACAAGGCACAAATCCTCTTAATATTCCCATTAGAGATAGTTGAGGTTGGGGAAAGAAAGGTTCATACTCTATCTGAGAAGGATACCAAACCTTGCTCTACAATTTGGCTCTACCTCCACAATCCAATACGTGGAAAAAAGACTGGCACTTGGATGGTTTACCAAAAATAAATGTATTTGGTTGGGTTTTGGTGCATGGAAGGCTTCTTATGATGGAGAATCTCAAAAAAAGGAATATCCATGAACCATCTCGATGTGCTTTATGTGCTGAAAAGGAAGAGACATCTAAAAAAATATTTTTAGAATGTGCATATGCTCATTAAGTATGGGAAATCATCTTATTTGAACTGGGGGACCAAATAATCTTTCCCCAAAATTGGAGTGATGCGTTCTCTAATTGGAAGCATTTTTATCCAGGATCTCCTCACAATAAACCAAATCTAAATTGAATTTGGATGGCCCTACCAAAGTTTATTTGCTTGAAGATTTGGCGTGCCAAAAACAAAGCGATCAGTGTTCCATGAGGACACGTCCCCCAGGGTGGGGAACATGCCCCCTCGCTTCCCCACGCTTCCAAGAAGGGAAAACTCATGGGGAAACATTTCTCAATGTCCCCCTATTGGGGGAAAGTTTCCCCAAGTGTGGAATGTGTTTTCCCCTGGAGGGGGCTTCTGGGCATCCCCTAAAAGCCCCCCTGGGGGGACACCCATAAGCCCCCCCCCAATTTTCATCTTTTAGAATAAAAATAAATACAAATTAAAATATTAGAAAGTGTTAAAAATTTTAAACATAATTAAACCAAAATTAAATGAAATCCTAGACTAAACTAAGAGTATAACACCTTCCTAAAAGCTACCTTCTCACACCAGTCAATGGAGCACACTCCTTGATGCTTATTTGATCATGATGTTGATTCATTTCAAAATTCAGCTACTTTTCATTGTTTAAGTTTTGACTCTAGATAGTAGATACTAGATATTCACGACAGTACTTGACTCTTTACTATTTAGTATTTTATGAGAAATTTTAATCAACTATTAGACTTTTCACTTTTGTCTATTTCGCTATTCTAACTTCTCTGTGTTAACTATTCAATAGCTATTTGACTATTTTAGACTTCAGAATTTGTTGCATTATCTTTTACAAATTTGAAATATGAATTTACATATACATTGCATAATGATAATAGTTTTTAGTTTTTATCATGGTAATAGTAACATAATTCAGTATCATTTACAAATTTGAAATTTGATACAATAAAAACTAATAGATGTGCATTCCATAATGATGAATTTAGTTTCTAGTTTTACTTTTTACATGGTAATAGTTATTGTTGGGATTTATCATTTTTATATTTTAAAAATATTTTTGACTTTGGCATCCCCCCCGTTTCCCCAAAATTTCCCTAAAATTTGGGATGGCTTCCACACGTCCCCCTTGTGCATTTCCCCACTCTCGTGCTCCCCCGTCCCAGAAACTTCGTGGGACATTTTTCTCTTCAAAGTTCATCCATCCTCAGAGAGAAGCAATCAAATCCAAAGCTTTGATGATCGAAGCTCTCGAATCGACAAGCATTTATGAGATTGGACATGAAAATCTCACAATTCAAGAATTCCTTTGGGTCCAAAATTTATTGCTAGGGAGTTCCCTTGGTCCAAATTTTCCTTTCCTAAACCTTGTATCAACCAGCATTAGTATTTAGACAATAGGAAGTCATAGTTTCAGCAATGACTAACTCCGATAAGTGCCATAAACTATTCTTTGATGGTGCATCTAAAAGGTAACCCAAGGGTGGCAAGTGTGAGGGGGTTCTTTTTGGCTTGATGGAAATCAAGAAGTAAATTATTCCTAGGGATTAGGAATCTTCCTAACAACGAATAATCAAGTAGAATTATACTTCCTGTTCTTTGGCATTGTTCTACTTCAAAACCTCAATGTCAACCAAGTTATGATCATTGGTGATTCCTTCATTATCATCAATCATGTGAGAAAAAAGAAAGCTAAGGAAAGATCATTGTTAATCATAACCTTTCAAAGACTCTTTACAAATCTTGACACTCTGGAAGACATCAAGATTTTCCATGTTTGAAGTTCCAATAATAACTTGGTTAATCGAATGGTGGATGATGCGGTATTTGGATAAGGGGGTCCTGGTTAAAAATGGGAACCCCCTCGAGAGGTATTGTCTTCCCTAGATTATTTATGACAATTCTCATCAAGGTTTCAAGTAGTTTTAAATTTTCAATACCTTCAAACAGGGCATTGAAGGAACGACAAACACTTGTTATAGTTTGAAACATGTAAGCCTTGCAAGTCAAATCCATCTTGACATAGCGCATAAGGGAGTATCAACACTCCCCCATTGCTTATGTTCCTTCACGTCTATGTTAATGGCTTCGGGCATGTTATTTCATACAATGCATTTATTCAATCTTGCTTGCGAAGGCAGGATATTAATGTTCCCTAACGGGTTATTTGGGATTATTGGTCTCATTGTTGGTTTGGTTCGAGCTTCAAAGGAGCTTTCTAGTTTGTGTGACTCCATCTTGGTTGTGTATTCTCTGGGAAATTTCGAATTAGCTCTTGAATGAGGTAAGCTCCTCTGCATTGGGTGGTATTTACTATTGAATTTCAAGTTTATTCTATTTTGGGCACCTGTGTCCTTTGTGAACTTGGCCTTGCTTGATTTTTTCAAAAATATATGGTTGGGACACTAACCTATTCTCTCTTAAGCCACTTAGGCCTCTATTAAGAAGTTCTTAGGAAGCCCCTAGGTTTGCCCTATTTTATTGGTTCTTATTGAGGTTTGTGGGTTGACTCCAGTTGCTCCACCTCAATTCTTTAGTATGACTTCAAGATGGACCGGAGGAGATGGGAATACAGAGATTAAAAAAATTCCCAGAAGATTGACAAGGCAGTTAGAGGGACTGATACAAGCTATAGAGTATCTCAATATTCATATGGAAAAGCAAGAGGTCAAACAAAAGGCAATGGAAGTTAAGTTGAATGAACATGGATTGAAATGTGACAAGATTGCTAGTAATTTTGAAATGCACTTTAACATAATTATGGGGTTTGCGTGAAGTTCCTACTCTATGGACGGCTATCCCAATGTCTCCATTTACTCGGTCGAGGATAAGGCTGTTGAGGAAGAAACAGAACACCAAACTAATGTGGCATTTACAGATCAGTTGTAGGTGCATTGAGAATGTGGCTTGGATCAAAATGATGTGTCTATGGAGAAAGCCCACAGTGGGCATCAATTTGGTCCAAATTAGTGTTTATGGTTTTTATTTGTATTTTCTTGCTTGGCCAGTATGTAAGACAATATAGCTTTAGGTTTTGGAGGCAAGTAGTAGGTTCTGGTTTTATTGTATACTCTTATAAGATAAGATAATTGTAATAATGTCCACTGAATGAGCAGAAAAGTAGGTCAATGGAACTGGAGGATACATCTAGTAAAAGTACAATGTGGGACTGCGAAAGCTGCTCTTGGAGAATGATTAAAGCGAGATAAAGAAAGATACATGAAGTAACACACTACCTAGACAACTCCTTACTAGTGAAGAAGGAGAGAGAGAGAGATCTAGAGATGGAGATGGAAATAAGGCCATTGATGTCAAGGCCTCCTGGGTCTAATGATCAAGGATGATAGGGGTGACCGAGATACTAGCTCGTTGTCGGAGTCAAGTACCATAGTGGGAACCGTCTGTATGAACCTAGAGGGATGTAGAAGCAAGGAAGCATTCTCCTACCATCTAAGGTCGAAGGGAAGAATCTCTGAATAGATCTCTACCTGCTTAGTTGGGGATGGGAGGCAATCTAACAGGTGGGGGGTGCCCTGTTCTGAATCCATCTGGAGTTGAACCCTCTGTCACTATGAGGACGTGTGATCGGATGTATCGTTTGACACCTCCGAACCAGTCTCAATAATATATGTCGATATCCTGAGGGGAAAGGTTGAGAGGAGACCCAAAGTCTTGTGAAGAACTGTGTAATGGGTCGGCTTAGTAGAGCCCTTTTTAGAAATTTTGGACTCTTTGTAATACATGGTTGTTTGGTTCATCCACAACCTTCTAAATATAAATCCATACTTGTTTCTATCCAAAACAAATTCTTAATTAGTGACAAATTCATTTTTAAATTCAACCAAGTCTGTAGACATTTATTTATCAATAAACTGCTTTTCGAATTTTGAAATTGATATTTCCTTCCAATTTAATTGTTTGGCTTTGGTAAGCAAGGTTTGCTTGTGGTTTTTCAAATGGAAAATTTATTTATCTTTTCTTAACAAAACTTCATCAAAATTTTGCAATTTTCCATGCGATCTTGCTCCTTTTCTTGCAATTTCCAATTGCTTCTAATAACAATATCTGACACATCATCTCTATCTACTAGGAATGTATCTTTTGTACATGATTTCAGTGAAAAGTCATATAATGTTATCTTATTTTTATTATGTCAAAACAACAAACATTTCTTTGTCATGTTTAAAAAAATAATACACAACATTTCAATCAACAGTATCCCACATAGACACAACTTTAAAGTGAGGTTTAAAAACATAATTGTCAATTGTTGTTCATTTATTTCATACACTTTTTCACCTAAAACTAGGTTTTTGATTATATTTGGCTTGGGAATTTGTAATTGAATCGCCAATTGAATATTAATCTAAATTTCAATCTCATTGTTGGCAATAACTTCTGTTAGGAGGGCCTTGATATAAGTTTGGGACCTCCAACATTCTTAGAGGTTCAGCAGGATTATTGAGGAATAGTTGTTAGGCACTTTCCCCTTCATTTTTTGAGGGTGGTACTTCCTCCTTCACAAACAACCTCCATAGGTTAAAAAACATTCAAAGTGCATGTTGTCACTGAGACTAGAAAAATAATGCTATAAAACACTTGGAAATACTAATAGAGAAGACATTGCAAGGCATTCTAAACTGATCAAAGATATTTGTAGTGCTACCATCTAAACCTAAACTTACAAAGTATTCAATTCCAATATAAAGATGCAAACCTACAGTAACTTAAAATTTTCACCCACTGTCACCTTGGTGGACACTTCTCTCATTTTAGGTCGACTCTCCTCTGGCACAAGGGGGGGGTTCCCTAATAGGATTGCTAAATCCATATTTGAAACCTTTGAAATGACTTCTAGATTTACTAAACCAGAAATTTAAGATATGCAATTGATGTATGATGGTGAATTCAAGTAGGTCAATGCCTTATCCTTACGGTATGGAGACCAAACACATTTATGAGATAGCAACTTGATTGTGAAGCATATTAAACCAAACAACATGCATTTAACGACACTGCTTATAGGTATAATAGATCTGAAAAGTGCATTCACAGCCAAGCATAGAGGCTCAAAATAACACACCAACACAATCATCAATCGTTCAAGTGAGTTTGAGATAAGATATAAGACATAAGCAGCAGAAGAGGATTGTTTTCTATTGAATAACTAGCCTTGAATAATTTATTCTATCTGATATCATAAACAGCCAAGAAGAAGGCCAACAAACCACTCTTTCAGCTCTTCAACAGCTAGCACTAACGCACTATAACAGTGCAATATGATGCCTAGCCAAGAAGAAAGAACCTGAAATCAAAGGATGACTACTTTGGATGCAAATTAGCCCTGAATATTTCCATGATCAAGCTTCAAACTTGCAGATTGTGAAAATTTCTGGGGATTCAGAATTCAGAAATTTCACCTCTATCCTGGAGGTTTCCCGGATCTTAACCCTGTGAATTTTCAACTTAAGGGTTGTTATGAAATATAAATAAGATAGAAGTGGTACCAAACAATATTTCAATCCTTAACCCTGTTGTCGCCTTTCACGCACCTCGGGGGGTTTTAGCGTGGCGGAAATCTTCAAGACACTAGGTGTGTCCTTAGGGGCAAGTCTCGAGTTGAGATACTGTCACTCAACACTCAACTCTTTCGTCTAAGACAACTCCTAGCGAAGCCAAGGGGGGTGGTCCCTATAAAAGAATCTAAGGCTTTTAAGATAAGAAACAAAAGATGAAATTAATCTAGGAGTTTGAAATGAAAGATTACTGAAACAACACTTGCACAGAATTTAGATAACCTCAACAGCATACAATAATATGTTCCATCAACAAAATATTCACTTAAATAAAAGTATAATCATTGCAAGTAGACCAATGCCAATGGAGTTGAATAGTGCTGGAAGAGAAATGTTGTGTAAGTGTATCTTGGTCAGTTTTAGTTATTAAGAATGAAATGATTAAGGGAAAATGGGATTCCCGATATACCCGAAAGTACTTGGGAATATATCCAAATTTCAACCAATGTGACTTTGCACAAGGACATGTGGGCAAGATGGAGTCACGGGCGTGTGTCCAACACTACACCAAACGAGGGTGTAGCCTGACGTGGCCCAGCGATCACTTGCTAGTTGTTGTCGCTTCCTTTGCAAAAATTTCCTACAAATAGTGAAGCTCGAAAACGTCGGATTTTTGTTACGTTTTGGGTATTAATTTTATTAATGGTGAGTTCTTATTAGATGTGGAAAATATTTAGTGCACACTTCCACTTTTGGTTATCCCAAAGATTAGGGCAAACCTGCGTTGGGAAAGAGCATACACGAAAATGGTGGATGTTTATTCCAATTTGAGATTTGTGAAAACGAAAGCAAAGTTTGAAACTAATTACTACAGCCAAGAATCTCTTTCAGGCCTAATGGTCGTACTCTGGAGAGCAAGGCTAGGTTAGTATTCGTTTGCTTTTGCAAAATAAAAGCTAAAAGAAAATCAATCTAATTAAAGCAAAACTATTCTAAGGTTTAGCATCAAGCAATATAATGATACAAAGCAGAAAAGCAAACCATCAAGGAGATGACACAAATCCACAAGGAGATGGGGTGCGGGCGATTTGAAAGCCTACTCGCTTTTCTTTTATTATGGTATTTACAATGCTTTTGAGGTGGATGCCTTTGGTCCTTATAATTTTGGATCCAAAGGCTTACAAGGTTTTTAGAAATGAAGCAAGAAGAGGAATGTTGCTCTGAAAGGCTCTAGATGGCCCAAATCTTCAATTTTCTGGCGGCACTTCTCCTTGACTTGTCAACAAAAGACAAAAAAACCAACTATCCTACTCCAAATGTGTTAAATATAAAGTTAAAAGCATAAAATAGTTAAGTACTGAAAGATAGAAATGATGCACAAGTACTTAATAAAAACTAGGTCTACTTTAAAAATATTACTTCATACTTCTAGATCTACATACATGGTTAAATAGATCAGCCTTTAGATATTCTTTTAAAAAAAATACTAATCTACTTAAGCATGTGAGTAACCGTAAACAAGAAAGATTTAATTTAAAAGTGAAGGAAAGAGAGGAGAAGGAGATAGCTCCAAGCTTGGGAATCCTTTGAGCCGTGCAGTTTGCTGGAGGATAGCGGAGGGACTATGCTCCTTGGAAGTGCTCGAAAATTGGAGTGAAACAAGATCAACCAAACGCTCAATCCTAGATACCTGTATCAACTCATAAATTATTGCACAAAGATATAGTTAAATGCAAGGGTGTTAACTACAAAGAAACCTGAAAAACATACATTTAAACAAAAATAACATATACGTCCAGGAGATCTAATGCAACTTATCAATAAGAAATAATCAAACAAGAAATCTCTTACCCTACTGAGATTCCTTCTCCTTGTAGGCCCACAACAAACCAAACAAATATAAACAATACAAGTTACCTCATGAATTATGCAATGTTCATCCACACACTTGAGCCATACACCACATGAGACCTCCAAATCATTTATATTATTCCAAAGAGTATTACCTACAATACAACACTTGGGCATTCCTTTGGTCCTCTGACCATGAGAAAAATGAGAACAAGAGCTTGCCTAAATAGGAAAAATTAGAGCAAACTCCAAGGGGGGCGAATTTGTCAAGTGTCAGAGATTTTTGAGATGATTGGGGGCAAATTTGTCAAGTGTCAGAGCTTTTTGAGATGATTGGGGGCGAACTAGAGTGAACTAGAGGTGGTAGGCGCCACCTCTTACAAGGTAGGTCACCCTTGCCTCTTTCTATGACAAATATGCAACAAGATGTGAGCTTTTTCATGGATGAATGTGACCCTCTAAAGAGAAATTCCGCCCCTCAATGATTTGATTGGAATTGGCTTGATTTGATCTTGATTTGGTCTCCAATTAGCCCCAACATCATCCTTAGTTGAACTGGAACATGTCTGAGACAAGTTCCCACTGATTTAGGGATGTGTTTTTTTTCTCCATATTTTCCCTTTTTCTAATTTTTTATTCACTCTTCTGTTTTTTTGGAGAATTTTCACTTAAGTTTGAAAACAAGCACCCCCATGGAAAATTTGGCCCCCTAGCCACACTTTTATGACACTTTGAATTTTCTCAATTAAACTATTAAAAAATAGCCTAAGTTTACGAAAAAAAAATGTTTTTCTCAAAAATTAAAAAAGAACTATGGGGGGACCTAGTGCAATGTTCATATGACTCAAAAAAAGTGACTAGCATGGTAATATACATAGACACCTAGACTTTAATAACCTCCTAAGGCCTAACCACCAAGGCGATTACTCCAGCTTTGGAGGTTGAGTGAAAAACTCGAAAATTATAACTCGTTTGTGCAACAACCGATAATTAACAAGGGAAAAAACACTCTAGAGTACCACATTGATAGCTAAGTCTATGTTGTCCAAGCCTTTTACAAAAAGTCATCATGCTACGTTAACTTATTACAATTTCCCTGCAGGGTATGAACATGCAAAATTTTAAAAAAGGGCCAAAATTGGCCCTGAAAAGTCTTCTAAACTTCTAAGCACTGATAATGAACAAGGAACTTGTTCACAACTTTGGCAGCTCACTGGAAATCCAGCTAAGTGCAACTTAGTGGATAACAAACCCACCCCAAATTTCTGGGCAATCCAAAATCAAAGATACCAAAGTGTTCTAACTTCTCATAATTTTCATCCCTCTAGGACAATCTTATCATACATAAGCCAGATTTGTAAGCCCTTTCTACAGCATTAAATTCAGCCACGAAACAACCCTTCTCTTAAATTACAATGTTAAATCACTTAATATAATCACCATTAGTCAAATCAGCAAGTCATCTATAGCTAGAAATTTCAAACCATGAAGAACACAAATGGCAGAAAATCAAATCTGCAATTTACACAAATATTGGACAGTTGAAAACTTTCATTACATAAGATGAAGTTCATGTACATGCCATAGTCTTATCACAAGGCTAGTACAATCCACTAACACTCCAAAACCCTACCTAGGGAAAACTAGCAAAAAACATCAATCAACCAAGTAGCTCCAAAAAGCATGAATCACTCAAACAAGTCCTCCAAAGTAAGACATCTCCTAGTCTTTTTCTTCTTCCCCCAATACAACCTAGGGTTTCATCTGAAAACCCTAACCTCTAAACCCCCAAGGGATGAAATGCTAACTCTAGACTCCAAGATGCTCCAAGAAGATCAATAAACCCTACCAACTCCAAGAGCGAGAGATCAAGTACAAATGAAAATATAAGAGAGAGAGGATGACTAGTGCACTCCTAGTCCCATCTTTAAACAAGAGTGAATAAGAATGTTTAGTGATATGAATGGATCATCATCTCCAACGTTTTCTTCTTCAAAAGAGTAGATGCTAGTCACAAGAACAATCTCTAACACAGACGTCCTCCTCCCTTGTATAACTTCTTCTAGGTTTTTCTCATGAATTCTCGTAGGGTTTCCTCATGACCCCTATCAAATCACTCCAAGAAGACCAAGTACAACGATGATGAAAAAGAACTCTCTCCTTCCTCTACATAAATGGGAGGTAAGGGAGGCCAACAATGCAATGTGGACAATGCCCTTACAACCAACCTACAATAATCACATGTAGGCTCACACATGTGAATCACTGCACTCCAAGGGTACACATGTCAAGCTCCAAGGTGAGGATGTCAACAAGCAAAGTTCCAAACACAAGGTTGTTCCACAAAGTGTGTACAACACTCCTCTTACAAGCCCCCAAATACTCCATCAATCCTTCTAAGCAATGTACTCCAGTGGGACCACTTCCCTTGCATGAGCATTGTCAAAACCCAAGCATCCCCAAGCCAACCTCAAGCCTCAATACAAGAATCCAAGCTACCTTATGTTGTCTAGGGCCCATGCCCTCCTCCAGGATACAAAACGCTTCTCCTCCTAAGTAGGGCATTCTCCAAGCAACCATCTATGTGTCACTATTCAACTGAGTAAGCCATCTCCTACGCAAATCCATCATAGATCATCCAAGCGTTGAACATACCATGTACCCTAATCTCATGAAGCACCCCCAAACATGGTGTAAACCTAAGTTACACAAAACGGGGAAATGTCTAGAAGTTTTCGAAACGTGGACGACAAGAAATGCGGCACTTCAAAAATGGAAACATCATGTATATGTATATATATATGAAAAACACATTATCTTGCAAGAAAAAAATGATGACACATAAATTACATTTTAGAAGGAAAACCATGTCTTTATCATTGATTACATTATGCAAGCAACAAAATCCAATATATATTTAAAAAACACATTATCTTGCAAGAAAAAAATAATGACACACATAAATGACATTTTGGAAGGAAAACCATGTCTTTATCATTGATTACATGATGCAAGCCACAACATCCAAAATCATCCTTTATAGATGAGGCTATACATCCAAAATCAGCCTTTATAAATGAGGTTGTATGTGTTGAAAATGAAATAAAACATGAGCTAAAGACAACTACAATTATATAGATTCCTAATACGTCATATTAATCCTCATCCTCATCAATAAAAATAGAATAAGATGAATGTTCAACAGAACTAGAGCATGGATGGAAAGAAGAGGCAATTCCACTTCCAAATATTGTTGCATCATTACCAATATCAAGAGCAGCAAAAGAGAGCTCCAAGTCTGGGTATTCTGCATCCACATTCCAAT
Source organism: Pseudotsuga menziesii (assembly GCA_001517045.1). Taxonomy (NCBI): domain Eukaryota; kingdom Viridiplantae; phylum Streptophyta; class Pinopsida; order Pinales; family Pinaceae; genus Pseudotsuga; species Pseudotsuga menziesii. The sequence goes on from LPNX010168017.1 coordinate 852,165, forward strand.
CTTTATGAGGCCCATTTGCATATTCTTCACACCTACGAGTCACAAGGCGGAGGTTTGAATGCACATATACAAGATCTTCATCCTTCTGGGATCCCAACCTGTTGCCCTTCACGAAATGAATGAAACCATAGGTGCTCTAATTCCTTTCTGTTGATGAAGAGTTTGCCACTTGTGATAGAATACGAGTGGCAAGGGCAAATATACACCATTTGCACCATGACAAGTCCACCATTTAACCAAGTTCATGGTCTTCCTCTCCTCCAAAGATGATATTTCTGCAAAATCCTCTAATCCAATAGTAAAACAAACAAATTCCTCCCTCACATTTGTATGTTGAGAAGCTGGAAACAACCTCTATAAGGCTTTTTTCACTCCACTAGCCACCTCCTTGTCCTTATGTGGGACCTTCATCTTCCCATTGCTTTGAGCAATAAAATCTTCATCATAAAATCTTGGATTTCGAGCATGTGCCAAAGTGTACAATGGAGTGTTAAGTCCATTCCACCTCGTAACAATGATTGATCTCACATGCTCAGCAAAACCAACATCAACAAAAAGAAGAGTGGGAGCCACTTCTTCCTGCCTATTGTCATCTAAAACACACCTCGCCACAGATAAGTATCTTCACCGCTTGTTGTGTTCTTGAAGGCAAGTATGATTTTAGAACCCAATGTCACCTCGATTCCTAACTCATCCGTTTAGACCCCAACTCCCAAAAAAGGTCAAGGGGGGTAGTCCCTACTTACTAAGTTTCTTTAAGGAATTTAATTAGGAGTTGTAAATTATTTATGTTTAGCTAGTTAAATGGCAAGCAACCATGCAAGTGTGCAATAATATAATGACAAGCAATTCCTTCTTTGTACAAGAACCAAATACAATTGCAAAAGAAAGATAATCAACTACCACCAAACCAGTGCCTACTTAGTTCGAGTTATGGAGTCACAAACTTATAAAAAAGATACAATGAGTTTGCCAAAATACAAATTACACTAAACCATTCATTCACCATAATAATCAAGTAATTGCATTTAACACGTGTAAAATACTTTAAGCAAATGGACCAATATGTACGAAATGTGCTTGCAAGAGATTGAACCAAATAAAAAATGACTATGAAAGTAAATAAAATAAAAGACTGTGATGTTTTGCAAGTGGCCCTGTAGATTTTTAGTTTATTTTATTGTCTTTCTTCAGTTTAGGTGATTAATGTTTGTACAAGAAATGCAAAGTTAACAATGTGTCTACCTCTAACCCCTTATCCCTCAATTGAGAGAAATGGTTGGGTGCTCAACAAGAGAGCACAAGGCTCCCTCCTAACTCCACAAATCAATCCCAAGAACAAGCAGGGTGCTCAACAGGAGGACACTAAGTGCCATGAGGCTCCCAACAACCTCTACCCCTCTAACTCCACAACAAGTCCCTATTTTCTCAATTCTGCAATAAGTAGCTAAAGTGCCTATTAATCTAGCCAACTCAAATCTTCTCCCTTTCTTGTCACCCAGGGTTAGACCAACCAGCAAGGGGAGTGAGTACAAGGCAAAGATTGGAGCAAGATTGATTTAACTCTAAACGAAACGAAGAATTAACAATTATGAATAATATAAGCCAACACGATATTGCAAGGGTGGCGAAGCCAACTCTCATGCAAGGTGTGGGCAAAATAAAAATAAGGGAAAATACAATGCAAGCCAGCACGATTTTGCAAGGATGACAAAGCCAAATCACTTGCAAGGTGTGGAAAAAATAAAATTTGAAGAAAGAGAAAAACAAACTAAACTAACCCCAAGCCAATCAATAATTTCTTTGGCAAGGATGGGCAATCCCAGCTTCCGTTGCAAGCAGTGGATGGCAAACAAAGGAAATTTAAATATAACTTAAAATGCAATGAAAAATCAAGTCCAAGAAACTCTCTTGGACTTGTTACAATGACTGATATTTCAGTATAAAAGGAGGGAAAAGAGGTTGGGAAATGTTATTTTCACCCTTTCTTGGTTATGGCCTTGAAACCCTTTCTTTGTGGCAGCCTTTGCACCCTTCTACGGCTGAAATTCGACAAAGTTCGTCCTTGTTTTATCACCAACCTGCTAAAAAACAGCAAACAAAAAATTGTAGAATATGCCTAAAATCACTCTGGGGAAATTAGTATGTTAGTGAGAAAATATATACAAAATATCTACAAAATTTCCAAGTAAATAACTTCAAATAAGATTGAGGATATGAGTGGCTAAATCAGCTCTAAAACATTAATCAAAGCATAAAAAAAATATTCAAAAATTTGTTTTGAGAGGGAGAAATTATGCCCTTTTGCTCTTCAAAATTTGAAAAATGGGGCATCCAACCGAGGAATCTCACTCTTCATTCCGAATAACCTGTAACTTATAAGATATTTGCTACACAATTGAAAGAGGGTGAGATTCATACAATGAGCAAAGAAATCATAAACTTCAATCGAGAAATGTATGAAATTCTTCACTACAAGAACAAAAACTCACAAATATCTATGGTAAGAAATTACCCTAAACCTTACCAAAGCAAATAAATTTGCTTCCTTGGCCTCCCAAACTTGAGTAGCTACGTGAGCATGGAAGCAAATCACCCAAGATTACAAAGGACACAAGATTCCTCCAAAGATTTTGATTAACAAATCCAAATGGCTGAAAATTAGAAATGGCCCAAAAATAGGAGAGAATGAGAGCAAGCAAGAAGAGAGTAAGCAAAAGCAGCTAAGATTGTGTAACCCAAATGAGGAGGGGAAACCTCCTTAAATAGAAAATGAGTGAGAAAAGAGCCCAAGTGCATGCAAGACACTTGTCAAAATGAGAGAGTGGGAGCTCAAAGAGGGGAACCGCTTCTCTTGGGGTCGCCTTCTAGGATGAGAAATCAAATAGAAATGGGGGGGAAACCCCCCTCTAATATTTTTAATCTTCATTCTAGACCCAAAGGGTGTAGGGGGACTCATGCCATTGATTTTAAGTACCCATACCCCTATTTATGGGCATTAGGTGCCACATAACCCTCTTTACATTACAAAGTTTTTATGCTAAGGGACAATTTTTAATCACCAAAAATTAAAAAAATCCTAGGTAAAACTTAACAAAATTCCACAAGATTCTAGATAGTGTCTAGCATGCTTACATAGAACATTTATGGGCCTTAGTCACCTCGTGGACTCGATCATTAGAACGCCTTTCACCACTTTGGAGGTATTTTTGAGTGAAAAACTTAGATAATTAAAATCACTAAAAAAGAATTTTAATTATCCAAGGGAAAAGACACTCGATGAAAGGACTTCCCTAATAAAAAAGTCCTAGGTAACTAAATTATACAAAAAGTAGACCTTCATGTTGACATATCATTACAATATCCCCCGTAGGGGTGCGGAAATTCCATGGAGAAAAGATGAGAAGAAGAGATGCCTCACTTGAAAAATCTTTATTAGGTACTTCTTTCTCATCTTCAAGGCACATGGTACATGTGCATGGTACATGGTTGGCCACCTAGTTGGCTAGGCGGTCAACACTGCCCACAACTGTCCTCTTGCTGGAAATGCACCAAAGCTTGCTCCCAATGCTCCAAACCACAACTAAAATGTTGGTTGTTGCTCTAGGAAACTCCTCTTGCTAAAGAACATGCGAGGAATGAGTGAACCAAGTGCTTTCTTACAAGAAATAATTGGCTATTAGGGTTTCTATATTTTCTCGATGTTTCCTTCCTCAAATAACAAAAAAATTAAGTAAAAAGCATTGAACACCAGTGTATCTTTTTAAAAATGGAAAAAAAAACAATTTTTGAGTACATTTGAGGTACATATGTCCCTCTTGGTCACCCATACAGGCCCACAAAAGGAATATTTGACGTTGAAACGCCATCGAAACGTCAACAATTGTACCATACAACATTTTGTAAACGTGAAACGTCGTACGGTACAGCCACCAACATTTTGACGACATTTCGTATCGATTTGGGTGTTTCAGATCGTTTCTAAGACTAGTACGCCTGTTACCTAGGCATTTCCTGCAACATAGGTGTAAACACTTTCAAAGTAACCCAAAAGCTAACATAGATTTATCTTCAACCCCCAAGTACAAGAGTCTAGGCTATTTCTCCACAATGAACTCGTGAGTTGTAAATGAAAGTGATGCCTCTTTTTATAGTCTAGAATGATCTAGAATCCCCTAAATGAAGGGTGCTCCATTCCTGTGACATCATTTCATGCTTTGAAGCAGCAAAAGGTTCTACTTGCAATCTCCCAAGGCTAAGCACTTCACCAAATAATCATTTTTTCTTGACATGTGCAATTCTAGACCTTTCCATGCAAGGTTTTCTGTTGACCTCCTAACCAACTAGGTGGGCAAACATGTACCATGTTCCTTGAAGACGAGAAAGATGTACATGACAATTTTTCAAGTGAGGCATTTGTTACTTTTTCTCCTCTCATCTTCTCTCCTTGGAATTTCCGCACCCATGCGGGGGAATTTTGTAAGGATATGTTAGCATGATGGCCAAATTTTGTAATAGTTAGTTGCCTAAGACTTTGTCATTAGGGAAGTCCTTTCATCGAGTGTTTTTTTCCTTAGATAATTAAAATTAATTTTTAGTGATTTTAATTATTTGAGTTTTTCACTCAAAAATTCCTCAAAAGTGGTGAAAGGCGTTCTAATGATCGAGTCCATGGGGTGATTAAAGTCTAGAAACGTTGTATATTACCATGCTAGACATTATTCAGAGTCTTGCAGAATTTCGTAAAGTTTTACCTAGTATTTTTTAATTTTTGGTGATTAAAAAAATGTCCCTCAACATAAAAAGTTGTAATGTAAAGAGGTTTATGTGGCACCTAATGCCCATAAATAGGGGTGCGGGTACTCAAAATCAATGGCGTGAGACCCCTTACACCCTTGGGCCAAGTTTGAAGTCATTTCGACAAATTTTGCTAAGGTTTGGGCCCTATTTTCCTAAGTTAGTCAAGGAAATCACAAAAATTGGAAAATAATTAGCTAGGAAAATTTTGGAAAAATGCCTAACGCCACTTAGGGGGTGTAAATATTGTTTCCTAAAGACAAGTTATATTCCTAAGGTGACATTAGAGGCAAAAAAGCCCCCCCCCATGCAAGTGTTTCTTAAGTTTGAAGTTTCCCTCTCTAGGAAGTGTGCCCCCCTCTCTAGGGGCCTTTCCCTCAGTCATGTGACAAGTGGAAAACATGCAAATGGGGTCTCCCTTCACTTTTTTCCTATTTAAGGAGGCTTCCTCTCCTCATTTTTGTTACAATCTCACATGCTCTCATGCTCTTGCTCTGTCTTGCTTCCATTGTGCTCCTATTTTTGTGAGCTTTTGTAATTTTTTGACATTTGGGCATTTCCATAAAAATCTTTGGAGGAAAGCTACTATGTCTTGGAGCCCATGGTGATTTACTTCTATGCTTCATAGTTACTTAAGTGGTTGGAGGCCAAAGAGGCAAATTTCTTTGCCTTGGTGAGATTTAGTCATTTCTGTTATATTTCATGAGTTTTCAGATTTGTTATTAAGAAGTTCTTAATTTCTTGTTTGAATCCTATGATTTCTTAATACATCTTTTGGAACTCACTTCTTTCTAGTTTGTGTAGCAAATTTTTTTAAAGTTGCAGGTTGCTAAGATTGGAGAGTGGGATTCTAGGGTTAGATGCCCCACTTCTTCAAATTGAAGAACAAAGAGCATTCTTTCCTCATTCTTGTTCTAATATAATTTCTGCATTTTTCTCTCTCTATTTGCTTTTTCAAGTCTAGTTTAAATCTTCATTTCATCGGTTACTTGAAGCTATTGTTTCTATAATTTTTATTACATATCTTATGCAAATTTTTATACTTGTATGCAAGATGTCTCAAAGTGATTTTTTCCTTGTTGTTTTTTGCAGGTTTTTCGTTTTGCAAGGGGAGGTTATGCCAAAATTTGGTTTAAAAAGAGTGCGGAAAATTTCCAGCCAAAACTACTTTGAGGTCCATTGCTTCAAGTGTTCTATTTCCTTCTCATTCTCTCATATTCTCTAAAAATAAGGTGCTGAAATTTCTGTCATTATAACAAGTCCAAGAGAGTCTCTTGGAGTTGATTCTTTGTCTGATTTTCAAAGTTATATTTGAGGTTTATTTTTAGCCATCCCTTGCATGCAAAGGAGGTAGGACTTGCCCACCCTTGCACTGCAAGTGAAGAGGGGCTAGGGCTTGTTATTTTCCATTATTTGCTTTTAATTGGTTGCCCCATCTCTTCTTCAGGAAGAGAGTTGTGTGGCTAGCTTAGCATTTGTTATTCTTTAAAATTTGGCATCCATTGCATGCAAAGGAAGTTGGGCTTGCCCACACTTGCATAGCAATTGAAGAAGGGCTAGAATCATGTGCTTTCTTTTTGCAAGTTTATTTTTGCCCCACCCTTTCGATTCGGAAGGTGGGTTGTGAGGCTAGTGTTAGTTTGTTATTTTGCTTCAATTTATTCTTTTGTGCCCACACCTTGCAAATGAGTTGACTTTGCCATCCTTGCAATATCGTGCTAGCTAGTGTAGTTAAATCTCTTTAAAGTTCTTTTATTCTTTATTTCAAAGTAAATAACCATTGCCCCAATCTTCGCCCCATATTCACTCCCCTTGTTGATTGGTCCGAACCTGGATGACAAGAAAGGGAGAAGATTTGAGTTGGCTAGATTAATAGGCACCCAACTTTTATCTTGATAAGAAATTGAGAAAAGAAAGGTGGACCAGTGGAGCTAGAGGGGTAGAGCCTGTTGGGAGCCTTGTGGCACTTAGTGTCCTCCTGACAAGCGCCCAACAATCTTTGCAATTGACTTTTGAAGCTAGAAGGGACTTTCGAAGCTAGAAGGGAACCTTGTGTTCTCTTGTTGAGCACCCAACAATCTCTCTCAAATCGAAAGAGATAAGTGTTAGGGGTAGACACACTAGTTAGTCTTGGACATAATGGCCACACTGAGAGGGGGGGTGAATCAGTGTGTGAGCAATTTAAACCTTTTTACCTTCAATTAGTCAATCAGAGTATATCAAGCATTATGTTACCAATCACATTATCATATTCATCAATTAAATCAAAAGTACAACAAACACATCAAAGAGACACAAGAATATTTGTAATGTGAGCTTTATTTATGGTAATGGAAGACTTCAATCTTCTCGATTACAATCAGCACCAACTGATGAAAAGAGAACCAACTCTTGTAACAGGACCCAGCTTGGTTTTCTTAGCTCCAACTAAGAAAGGGTTGAGGAGTCCAATCCTCAATGCAAAACTTAGCTTGCATCAATCTCTGCTCATGTACCTTTGCACATCAATCTCTGTTGGTCAAACTACTCACCACTCTTTGCTCATCAATACTACTGCTCAATCTCTGCTCAATCTCTGCTCATCATTGTCATGTATGTCATATCTATACAGTCATTTTCTAGGGCAGTCATGCATCAACATCATCATCTTATAGTGCTTGCATCATCTATGCATCATTAAGGTGCACAAGGCATGAACAAGGCATCATCAATTGTTGATGTATTTGTAACTTCGAAATGTATTCACTTGTATATCTTATATTGTACCCCGATGTTCCTATCGGGAGAATCATTTGTATTTCATTGTACCCCGATGTTCCTATCGGGAGAATCATTTGTATTTTATTGTACCCCGATGTTCCTATTAGGAGAGTCATTAATGTAATCAAGTCATGTAAAGTCATAGAGGTTAACCCTCCTTGTTGATCAGGGGGCAAAGTCCCCGCAGTTGTGGGGCACTAGGGTTATTAGACTCTCCTAGAGAAGTCGACCCTGGTAAGTGATTGTCAAGTCGAAAACTAGTATAAATAGAGAGTGAGACTCTCTATTTGCAACACACACTCACCTAGCTATAACGCATAGGTGAGAGAAGAGGAGCTCACACAAGTGAGAGAGAGAATAGCTGTTGGAGATCATCTTTCTGTCTTTGGGTTTTACTGCTGCCATTGGTGCTCATTCTATCTCTGAGGAAGTTGCGGGGTTTTCTCCTTTATGGTTTCCCCGAGGAAAATCTTTCTGTCTATTGTCTCTTGTGATTGATTGTTGTGCATGTTATTCTCTCAGATAAGATCCTAAGATCATATTGCTTAGAAGATAAAAATCTAACATGGTATCAGAGCTAACCTAAGAAGAAGACACTGTGCAGCTGCAGAAGCTAGGGATTCTTAATTTTTGGGTCTCTCTCAACATCTCATCAACAAAAGGAGGCTAGGCTAACTCTCCACTGAAGGACGCATTTTTCTGTCGAAGCAGAATTTGATTCCGGGCATTTTCAGTTTTTGACCTGTCGCTACTGCGGGAAATTAGGGCTTTTTACAGAAGAGGAATTTTTCAGTGAGCCCAGCATAGGATTGCTCTCCTCATTAAAATCAAAGTTTAGAGACCAAGGTCAAAGTTTTTGGTTGAGTAAAACTCCGGGAAAGTCAAACCCTAGTTTGACCCCGGGCCTGAAAAACCCTAAAATACTAAAACTGGTAGTTTTGGTACATTCGCTATATCTCGAGATTGAAGAAGGCTCAAAAGCCGAAATTTTCATAGGCCGAAAATAAAATCCTGATGTACCCTGTGGAAAAATTTTAGCCTCGAATTCACTATATTCTGGGAGATATGATTCCTCCAAATTAGGGTTCCAGCCTCTTCCAAGATTCATCCCTAAACACGACACCTAGGGAGAATTGCTATATCTTGGGCTACGAAGGTCCAAATAAAATTTTGCAAGATATTCCAGATAGGGCACAGATTGTAATGTCTGTGGTAAAATTTTCATAACCCAAAGGTGAAACAGTGACATGTGGCATTCCGTACAAGTTCGCTACGCTAAACAGTCCTGAAATAAGTCACCTTGGGAAAACTCTCATAAGTCCCAGTTGGTGAAACCAATTCTGCTCAAACCTGCGGTGTTGGAAAGAGGACAGACGATGCTACCTCAATGAGAATTTTCAGACACAAAGGATCAGTAATGTCGGATATACTGAAGAAACAATATTAAGCATTTCTGCAGAAGAAATTGGAAAACTAGGGCTTCCTATTCCGAGAGCTTCCCTCCACTGTTTTCAGAAAATGAGTACATTGGACAGCTCGCCTTGAAGAGGCCCATCTTTCTATCCAATCGAGTCTGAAAGATTCCAAGCTTTGAAAATTAGGGTTTCTTTGACAAACCCTAGATCAGTCAGATCTAGAACCAGGACAAACACCTCAAATCGGTAAGATCTAATCTTTTGCTATTTACATTTGAGGTTCTCATTTCAAAATGACCTATCACACCAGCTTGATGACAAGCTTGGTGAAGATGAAAACTTCTGAGCATGGAAGTATAAGTTTTCACTGGTTCTTGAAGAAAATGAATTGGACACCTACATAAGTGGAGAGGTTCCAATTCCAGAGGGAGATGAAGCTAAAGCCTTACATAAGAAGAACTTGGTCAAGGGTAAGAGGATCATTGCTAATTCAATCAAGGATCACCTTATACCACAAGTGTCTTCCCTAAAGACACCTAAAGAGATGTTTAATTCCTTAACCAAGCTATTTGAAGGGAAGAACACAAATCAAAAGATGACTATGAGAAACCAGTTGAAGAATGTAAAGATCCAGAATGCAGAGACCATACAGTCATACTTTACAAGGGTCTCTCAAATCAAAGAACAACTTGAAGCAGTGGATGAAGAAGTAGAGAATTCAGAAATTGTGATAACCACCTTGAATGGCCTCCCAGGATCATGGAATTCATTCATTCGAGGAATGTGTGCCAGAAGGAAGTGACTACCTTCAGCAGACTCTGGGAAGAGCGCACACAAGATGAAGCTCGACTCATAATAAGAGAAAAGAAGATGGGAGCAACTAAAGATCTAGCTCTCACGATTCAAAGAAGATCCCTCAAACAATGAAGAATATGAAGGACTCAATTCTTGAAGAACCTCTTATCCATCTTAGCCTTTGGATAGGAAATGGTGTTGTTATGAATGAAGAAGATGATGAAGCTGAAAGGAGTCTACCCACGAAACAAATAAAGATAAGTATTCAATTGTCATTATTTGGTTATGCATTTGTTTATATTCAGTTGATGTGTTATGCATGATAGAATGTTTACATTAATGACAGTATACTACTAATATGCATGTGATGGGTAAGTAGCTCATGGTGCTATACAACTCTCCATTGTTACTTATCTAAAATGAAACCTCTTTGCTGACATATTGGATTAGTGCACAATCTCAATGATGTCATGGTAGAGATGGAAGGCATCTAGAAAGTTTTCGTGAAATATGGATGAATGTTGTATTGGCTAAAATAGTTGCATGATTATATATTTATGCATAAGAATTTGCCATTATGAATATGCCTTATGAAATGTTTATAACCATACAACTAATGCATTTGACTTGTAGGAAAGATCGTGTGCAATCGCCTACAAGAAAATAAAGATGAGACTTGTTCTAAAGAACAAGTGATGACAGTTCAAGAAATAATCCAAGATGAAGAATAATATGAAGATACTTTCAAAGAAAGAAAGAGGTCTCAGACACAATGCAGCTATGTGACACTGTTGAGCGACATCATTGATGCAGAACCTTCCAGCTATGAAGAAATAGCCAAGAAGAAAGGGAAGGAGTGTACCACTTCAAGAAGAATGATGTCTAGGATGCGGTATCGAGACCTGAAGGGAAGTCCATAGTATCTTCCATATGGATCTACAAGATCCAGCATGCAGTAGATTGCAACATTGTGGGATACAAGGAAAGATTCGTAGCACGAGGCTTCTCACGAAAAGAAGGCATAGATTATGAAGAGACATTTGCAGCCACTAGAAGTTAAAACACATGACAGGAAGACTCATGTGTGCAAATTAAAGAAGGCCTTGTACGAGCTCAGAAGACACCCATGGGATAACACATACATGAGGAGCTTAAAGATCACCTAGAGTGATGAAGATCTTAACCTTTGCTACAAGGTTGAAGATGAAAGCCTATAAAGGATGACAAGCTCATAGATGGGTGCAAGAAGAACTTCTGAAAAGGTTCAAGATAGAGGATCTTGGTATCCAATTACCCTAGATGGATACATAGAATATTAGTAGCAGAGGAAGCTACTTGTCACTCTAGTATAGAATGTTTCAATGCATAGAGTACGAAAGGCAGAGGGAGCATGATGCTCCACTTCAGAGGGAGTGACAGTAGAAGATCCTGAGGTTCGACATGGTACGACAAGATGGACAGCTTACTAATGGCTCTAGGCTTTACTGAGAGTAAAGCTGATTCCAACCTTTACTTCAAGGTTGAAGGTAGAAGACCAGTGATGCTCCTGTTATATGTCGATGACTTGTTCCTAACAGAAAAGAGGAACTCATTAAAGTTGCAAAAAGGAGACTTGCTGCCGAGTTCGAGATGAAGGACTTGGGTATGATGCACTACTTTCTAGGCATGGAGGTGTGGCAAAATGCAGATGGAATCTCCCTGGGACAAGGGAAGTATATAGTAGAGATCCTGAAGAGGTTCAGGATGATGGACTGCAAGGCCATGACCACACTTATGGCATCAAACCTGAAGCTATTGAGAGATGCTTCATCAGAGACGGTTGATGCTACGATGTATCGTCAGATGATTGGGTTCTTGATGTACCTGATGAATACGAGACCAGATATTTTCTTTGCTATGAACACATTGATCCAGTTCCTGACGGATCCGAGACATGTTCACCTGATTACTGCAAAGCATATTCTGAGGTACCTGAAGGGTACAATTGAGTATGGGCTCAAGTATGATACGAACAAAAGATTAACCTAGAGGGTTATGTGGATTCGAATTGGGCAGTGCCATTGATAGGAAGAGCACTTCAAGGTGCTGCTTCAGTATGGGATTAGGTGTGATCTCTTGGTTTAGCAGGAAGGAGTCTAGCAAGGCGCTGAGTACAGCCGATGCAAAATATGTTGCCACTTGCTCAGCTACTTGGGAGAGAGGAGAGGTGAAGCTCCAGTTTGTGATCCAAATCGAGATCTCTCGAAAGAGGGAGTTCTAGCATAGTTGGTGAGACAGGTTGTCTGAGCATAAAATCCTGGCGAAGCTCGTAGGTTGCTCAGACGTAAACGGTCCTGTAGGTTGTCCTCGGATGTAATCAGTCCTGGAGAAACTCGCAAGTTATCCTTGGACGTAATCAACCCTGATGTGATTCTATGCTAGAAATAGCCAGAGTGAAGTTTGAGTACTTCAGGGAGAAACTTGGTGTTCTCCAAATCGAAGTTCCTTCCAAGGAGAAGTGATGAGTCCGTGTGCCTTTCTGACATGATGGTAGGATTGGTTCCTCTCATGGTCAGATGTAAGCGTAGAACCCTTCTGGCATGGTGGTAGGATTGGTTCCTCCCATGGTCAGAGGTAAGTGCAGATCCCTTCTGACATGGTGGTAGGATTGGTTTCTCCCATGGTCAGATGTAAGTGCTGAGCCTTTCTAACATGGTGGCAGGCCGGGCCTCCCATGGTCAGATGTAAGTGTTGAGCCTTTCTGACATGGTGGCAGGCCGGGCCTCCCATGGTCGTATGTAAGTGCTGAGCCTTTCCGACATGGTGGCAAGTCGGGCCTCCCATGGTCGGATGTAAGTGCTGAGCCTTTCTGACATGGTGGCAAGTTGGGCTTCCCATGGTCAAATGTGAGTGTTAGGCCTTTCTGACATGGATGTTGGATGTGTTCCTCCCATGGTCAAATATAAGTGTTGGGTGTGCCTTTCTGACATGGATGCTGGATGTGTTCCTCCCATGGTTAGATATAAGTGCTGAAGAAGATGAAGACCTACATGGAGGCTAGGCCTACAACCAGCACGAAAAAGGGCTGGCTATGTAGAACTTCTTGTGACAAGTAGAATTGAGAGAGCGCCATTTGATCGAGATAGCGAAAGCTTTGATGATGATCCAGTGATGAAGACTTGTGCTGATGAATTGTGTCAAGAGAATACCTTCCTAGTTAAGAGGGAGTGGTGATGTATTTGTAACTTCGGAATGTATTCACTTGTATATCTTATATTGTACCCCGATGTTCCTATCGGGAGAATCATTTGTATTTCATTGTACTCCAATGTTCCTAACGGGAGAGTCATTAATGTAATCAAGTCATGTAAAGTCATAGAGGTTAACCCTCCTTGTTGATCAGGGGGCAAAGTCCCCGCAGTTGTGGGGCACTAGGGTTATTAGACTCTCCTAGAGAAGTTGGCCCTGGTAAGTGATTGTCAAGTCGAAAACTAGTATAAATAGTGATTGAATTTGAATTTGAATTTATTTTTGAATTAAGTTTGAAGCCAACTTGGAGATTAAGGGAGGTAAATACATTTACTTTTATTTGTTTTGTCACACATTCCTTTGCCACATCATTAAAGTACATAGGGGTGTATATTTGTGCAAACTTCAAAACCAAGCCATCAAATGTCAACAACTTCATGCCACCATCTTCAAGGGTTTCAAGATACTTCATCAAGGGGTTCAACCTACTATCAAAACCCCAAGAGTCAAACCATCACATGACCGATCAAGCAACCATTTGTGTGGGTTACCATATGCAAAGGTGTGCTCCATTATTTTATCAAGGGTGTATCAAGCCATCAAGGGCTTTAATGACAACCCATTATCAAAGTCATCTCAACATGTCATTGTGCAAGAGGTGCCATCATCAACCAAGGCATCTTCATTAGGGTGCCAATGACCTTATTACTAATCAAGGGTTTCAAGAGCATAATAGAAGAGCAACAATATCATAAGATGACCAAAAGCTCCTTCAAGTGTACAAAGACCAAGCCACCATACGCAAGAAGGTCATATGCCCACCTCCAAGGACTCCATGACCTCATCAAGGGTATCAAGGTCACCATCAAGTGCAAGAAAGTGTGTCCAAGTGTCCAAGCACCATCATACCACCATATAAGTGGGTGCCAAGCCTTTCTCATGCGTTCCAGGACTCCATCAAGCCATCAATAACCATGCAAACCACAAATGACCACAGAATGCGTCATTTGGCCCATTTGGTGTTCCAAAGGATTCTTTGACATGCCAAGGGGCTTCATGGGATTCTTCAACCACCTTAACCACACACAAGGACCTCCAGGGGTCAAGATCAATCATGCTACCTCCTGTGGGGTTGCCAAGCCTTCTCCTAGAGTACCATGACCCTAAAAAAGCATGAATGACCACATAATGGGTCATTAATGCTCCTTCAACCCATCAAGGGCTTCTCCATTGTCTACAAGGACTTCAGCACCATCTCCAAGGTCTTTAGCATCATCATCAGGGTCTTCAGCATCGTCTACAAGGTGGTGGCTCCAAGATCCAACCTTGTGGGTACAAGGACCCTGTCAACTGGATACAAGGTGCTCCAAAGCACAAATCATCTTTGTAAGGGTTGGATGTGAGGATACTGGGATCATCCATACCTGTGCACTGCAAGAGGGACTTGGTGGCATCAATGACAACCTGTGGGGCCACTACAAGTCCATGTTGGCATCAATGACAATTTCATCAACAGTTAGGTTGTATTTTCATTATTTCACACATTAATTCCCCTAAGCTAAAGTGAGACCTAAAATTTAACTTAAAATTTACAGGACCATTTGCAAAATGCAACAACCATTTGTTTCTTTTTTGCAAAGCTTTTACAGTTCAAGTTATTTACTCTCTCAAAGCAAGTTACTTTTCAAAATTACAATTAATTTCATGCAAGTTGAGTTATGTTAATGAGCTAGTTATTTTATTGAATGTTCTAAGGTTTGGGAAGCATTTCATTACAAGTTTTTTCTCTATCGTGTGCTTTACATTGACAAGCATTGTTCATTGTTTTAAAAGCCCAATAGTTAAGGCACTGGAATTGTGGGATTTATTTGTTACATTTTTTAGCCTTGTATTGATCACTTATAAAGGGCTTGCTTGTCACTCAAAATTGTTGCACATTGCATTCTTGCTTGTCATTGAACTTAAGTAAACCTTAATAAATTTTAATCCTAATTAAAACCTTTAACAAACTTAGTAAGTAGGGACTACCCCCCTTGACCTTTTAGGAGTTCGATCTAAAAGGAGTTAGGAATCGAGGTGACATTGGGTTCTAAACTCACAATTTCCCTCAAGAACACACCTAGCGATTGGGAGACTTTTTGTGGTTAAGTGTGTTTTAGGCAACAACACGATCCACAAATATTGGACCTCATATATATAAATATATATATGAGGTCGTATATGTACCGCATATCCTCTAAATGAAGGCCACCCAACATCCCAACTCATATGTTTCACCCACACAGAGATGTGCAACATATGAGTGTGTGTGTGTGTGTGTGCAACATATGAGTTGGGATGTGGGACAACCTCCTCAAATTAGCTCTTTGAATCATAATAATCCCATTGTATGATGGGCATCTCACTTGGAAGTGTGTTTACCCTTGGATATAGGGTTTGAATGCAATATGCCATCCTATCATGTAGTGTGTTCCATATTCATGCCATGTAGGGAATGCCAATGAACCATACCATACCTCCAAATATGTAGAACATGCCTCAAATAATGTGAGGTGGCCCTTTGGTGATGAGATTGCCTCCAAATATGCAACTTATGCCTCACAATATGTGAAATTCCCCAAAAGCATAACTCAAAGCAAGAACATGCATCAAAATAAATAGATATGTTCATCCAAGGCAAGAGCATACATCAAGTACAAAAAACATCCTTTTCTAACTCCAGTGCTCAGGATCTCATGCACACAAGGGTGGGAACATGTAGCAACTATGAAAATGAAAACACCAATGGATATGAGAGGAGGTGCTCATGTCAAGATGGTGGTATCCAAACTATAACATACAACCAACCATAATAACTAGAGTTATATCTTAAGAGGAATTATAGAGGAATAAGAACAAAGTAGGAGAAACATACAAACATACTAGACATGGAATCACGTCATTTTACACCTTTCGCATGGCATAAAAACAAGGACCTCATATATTAAAACCAAAAGGCTACTCAACAAGAGCGCTCTAAATATATTAGCATATTAATAGTCTTCCACTTGGGGTCTAGGAATTCCAAATGAGGAGGTTTTCAAGAATATAGAGAGAATTTCTCATAAATGTAGAAGAAATATAACCAATTGAGATGGGTAATAATGCAACTGGCTACAAGTTAAAAATATGACAAAAAGGAGAGAGAAAATCTCTAGCATGGATAAGTACTAGAAATCCTTCATTCTCACCCTAGTTATCTCCTAGTTGATCCATTATCTAATAATAAAAGAAAAAGTGAAAACCACCACTAGCAGTCACAATAGAATGGATAAAGAAATTGGAGTGAAAATATGGGCGAAGTTGCATAGAGTTAGAGAGGCGTAACGAAAAGAATGAGGGAGGAGAGAACTCACAATATAGTGGAAAAGTAGAAAGGTTTTTGAACCCTCTTCCCAGCAATGAACCTTCCTCTTATACTTGCTTGTGTTAGGAATTTTATCCTCTTGATATAACTATGAAAGTTTGTTAATTGATGAAAAATAATTATCTCAAATTGATGTCAAGATGCCACTGCTTGTGGGCGAAGCAACCCAAATCAATAGGACATGCCATTTTCTAGTTAATAGATAACACTATTGAGAAGCATGCAATGCCTGCTAGTTGGCACTTTGAAAGTGACAATACTCTTAAATCCGACTTGCCGATGCATATATTGCTCCTCCAATTGTCCATTGGCTCTTTAGTAAGTCCAAGTTGGAGTTATGTCTATCATTTTTAACATCCAAATGAACCAACCATTTCTTTCTAATCTTAGAACTAGCATTGTATTTTCCATTCACCGAAGTCCCAAAATCCTTTTTGGCATCTCCTATGGCTATCATGTATTCAAGCTCTAAGAGTAGTTTCCCATCCAAAAACACCAAGGACCCACAATGTTGCATGACTTCTTTCTTTATACCATCCATATGGGCCATTTAGTGCTCCATCTAATTCCTTTAACTTAACTTGAATTTTGCTTAAAATTATCATCCTCCTTTCCCATGACCACCTAATCTTTCCGATATTATAATTAGTAGGCATGGCCTTCCTGCCACTATCGTTTTTCCAGGATTTGCTCAATCAAATTTATATATGTTGGCAGAAGTTCTTGCACCAACTTTGTGACATCTATGTGGGCTTGAGAGTTAATTGGCTTGTGTATTAATATGCACTAATGGAATCCCTATCAATTGTACTTTCTATGACTTTTACAATATTTCTAGCTTTCAAGAGAAGGGCATGCATCTCGATGCATCTTCAATGAAAACGATCTTGAAACTAGTAAGAGTCATCATCGTTGGGTTGATCTTCCTTGTCTCTTCTTCCAATTCTTCTTCAACAGGCCTAAAAAGTGGTGGGACAATTGATGTAGATTCACGCTACAAAAGGGGCTAGGTGGAAGCCATGCATGATACCACTCTTGGCATCCCTCATGTTCCTCTGCTAATCTGTAGCTTGTTTATTTTAAGACTTTAACATGGGCCTCCAATCCTTGCACTTATCCTTTGTGGCCAACCAAGAAGCTATTGCCAAGTCCATAGTGGTACTAGCAGTCATATCCTTCATGCTCAAGTTCAATTGCTCTATCTCTGTGGTGCTCAAGGGAAAATTTGTCCTTCCCCTTTTGTTTCTTTCCTATAAGAAGACTTGATAACTATGCCTTTGGAAGCTCTATCATATGCTATATCATTGACATACTAAACAACAAGGTTAGGAATCTCCAAAGCCTTCATGGCTCTCTTAAAGGCCTCATCTCTTAATTTCTTAATGGTCCATTCTTCTGACAAATTATCTAAAGCTTGTGTCCTGATTGGGGATTTAAGTTCCTTGAGAATGAATTTGCAATTGATTAACATCAACAAAAGGATTGGGTAGATTTTGTTTGTCAACACCATCAATAGCGTTGGCTTTGGCCTTCTTAGGCGTCTTCTCTAACTCAATTGTGTGTTCTCTAACACCCTTATGAGGATTTGGCAATCTTCACTTGGTTGATGGAGAAAAGCACACAATGTGCTACTTGTATAAGGACATGGATAAGACCAAAGAAGCTATCAAGTCTTTCTATGAGGAATATATCAGGGGGATGATCAACTTGACAAACAAATGAAACTTTGGGAGAGGATTGATCTCCAATGGAATGGGCCACTCTATTGGAATTTTGACTTACAAGTAATTATATAAGACTTTCATTCATTTAGCATATCACAGCATAATAGTTGCATGCATAAGGATCACCGAAAGAAAGACATTCAACAGTAAACACAAGGGCACAAAACTTCTCCTCTAGGAAACCCTTCAAGGGAAGAAAACCCAGCAAACTTCTTCAATAGAGATTCTTCAGCAAGTACATTGTCAATTCAGTACAACAAAGAGCTAAGGCCATTTCACACAAAGATCCTAAGAATAACCAAGATAAGGAAACCCAAAGATAGGATATCTCCACAAAGCAACTACTCTTCCTTCTCTAGCAAACTTATTCTTCTCCCTCTCTAGCAAACTCGAGTGAGTGAGTGTGTCTCAAATGAGGAGTGTGCCCTCCTATTTATACTCTTTTTTGGTTGACTTTTCCACTAATTGGGACGACTTCACTGGGGCAGATTTACCCAATGCGAGGGCAGTTTTACCCAGTGATTTCTATAAGGTTGACTTGAATATTTTCATATGAATTCTTTTAGGGTTTTACATGATCAATTACAATATTAATATTTCTTGAAAAAAAAGTACAATAAGAATATAACAAGAATATCTTCTGAAGTTACATAATCTTCAACACTCCCTCTTAACAAGGAATGTATTCTTCTGACTCGATCATCATCACTGTTGTTGCAACTCTGTACTCTGGCCATTGACTTGTGACATCTCTCGAATCTAAACATCACTAGAAGTTCTCTACAAGCAAGCCATCATCTCAATCATGCATCAATCACGATCATACATCTGAGGGCATCACAGTAGCAACACATCAGCAAGTCAGGAGCACACATTACGTCATCACGAGACTTCATCTGGTTCACAAGGAATCTAGCCACACATCCAACTGGATACACATACTCGATTAGATACGCATACTCGACTGGATACATATACTTTGTTGGATACGCATACTCGATCGAATACACATATTACATATGGTCACTCTCTCTAGTCATTGCAAGTATGGTCACTCTCTCCAACTATCGCAAGTATGGTCACGCTCTCCAATCATCGCAAGTATGGTCACTCTCTTCAACCATCGCAAGTATGGTCATGCTCTCCAGTCATCGCAAGTATGGTCACTCTCTCCAACCATTGCAAGCATGGTCACGCTCTCCAATCCTCATGAGTTGGTCATGCTCTCTAGTTCACTAAATACACATCTTGACTGGATACACATACAAAGTATGGTCACGCTCTCCAATCATCAAGAGTATGGTCATTCTCTCCAGCCATCATGAGTTGGTCACTCTCTCCATTGCACACACAGATACTAGCTCTAACTGGACACGCAGCTCAAGTGGATACACATACTCGACTAGATACACATACAAAAGTATGGTCACGCTCTCCAGTCATCACGAGTATGGTCACTCTCCCTAATCATCATGAGTTGGTCACTCTCTCCAGTTCTCACAGAGACTAGTAATACATGCCCGTAAATGACTACCTGTTGCTATCACACCATCCAGCTACAACCCGAATAGTATATCAAAAAAATCCCTCCCTATTACGAGGGACATCTCTTCGCATCATGCCAAGCTTGTCCCTAAAGTACTCAAACTTCACTCTCGACAGAGGCTTGGTCAACACATTAATTGTCTACTCGTCCATCGCAATATACTGGAGCTTCACTACTCCTTTCTATACCAGATCTCCAATATAATGGTACCTGATCTTGATATGCTTGGACTTGTCATGAAACACTAACTTCACACAACTCTAGTTGTCACAGAAAATACAAGTCGCCTCTAACTCAAGATCAAACATCCCTGCAAGTAACTTTCAAAGCCACACTCATTCACTTCTAGCTAAACACACTACAATATACTCTGCCTTGGCTATACTGAGTGCCACAATAGTTTGCTTCCTATTGTACCGGGAAATTATGCCTGACCCCAAACTGAAGCAACATCCTAAAATACTCTTCCTGTCTGTGACACTACCGGACCAATCTAAATCAACATAGCCTTGCAGGCTAATCTTTTGATCCAACTCATATCTGAGTCCATAATCAAGTGTACCCTTCAAGTACCTCATCACATGCTTTTCTGCAATTAGGTGAACACGTCTCAACTCAACCATGTACTGACTCAAAGTGTTCACCGCTAAGCATATATCTATTCTAGTGTTCGTCAAGTACATCAACGAACCAATCATCTGTCTGTATAATGTGGTATCCACCGTCTCCTGAAGAAGTATTACACATAAACTTCAAGTTCGTCATCATTGGTGTAGTCATGGCTTTACAATCCATCATTTCGAATCTCTGTAGGATATTAACTATGTATTTTCCTTGACTGGGGAAAATCTCATGTGGTCTCTGCCACATATTTAATCCCAAGGATCATGCAAGATTCTCAAACTCTGAGATTTGCCTCCTCTCAATGAGGGGAGACATTCGGTATCATTATGAGCATATCCCTAAGACACTGAAGCTAAGTGATAATGTCTCTCAATCTGTGTTGTAGTCACTCCCTCTGAAGTGAAGTTTTTGTTTCTTCTGTAATTGAGCACTATCCTCCCTCTGCATCAAAACATTTTGTACTAGAGTGATTGGTAGCCTTCTTTGTTGTTGATATTCTATGTATCCATCTATGTCATCTCCCATCAAATGGATCTACTGAGATGAACTTCTTGCTCTCAATGTCACTGGATACCAAAATCCTCTATCTCGAACTCTGTGGCAAGCTCCCTCTTGCACCCATCTATGAGCTTCTCGTACTCTGTAAGCAACCATCTTCAACCTTGTAACAAAGGTTGAAATCTACATCACTCTAGGTGATCCTCAATTTCATCACGTAACTGTATGTCCTGGCGTACTACGCCCTGGGTGCCGTAGAAAGCCTTCTTCAATTTGCACACATGTGATTCTTCGTCGAGTCTCAAATCCTCGGGATTTTCTCGATAGACACTTCTACTTCAATTATACCATCCAAGAAAGCAGTCTTGACATCTATCTAGTGTAATATCCATTACTGAAGGTTTGATAGAAGTGTGTCTGGCTACTGGAGCAAACATCTCGTCATAATCGACTCCCACTTCATAAAAGAATCCATAAACCTTGCTTTGTACTTTTGTAGATTGCTTGATTTTGTAAAGTTATTTGATGGTCACTGATGAGCATTCATCACTTGTTCTTTGGAACAAGTCTCATCATCCTTCTCTTGTAGGTCATAGCACAGGATCTTTCCTACAAGCCAAATTCAGTCATATGATTAGTAACATTTCATAATCATCAACTCATATTGACATTTCAATGATAATGCATAAATCACGCAGTCGTGTAACCATTTCAGCCAATACTTCAGCACAACACTCATCCATATCCCGTATACATAGGGTAACTTTCCAAATGCCTTCCATCTCTAGCAGAACATACTATCAAGAGCATTGACTGCTCCCAGCATGTCAGCAAAGAGGTTTCATTCTAGACAAGCAATAATGCTTCATGGAATGTTGTGCAACACCATAGGCCACTTACCCATCACATGCATATTAAAAGTATAATGTTCATCAATCCTAGGCATATCAATGCATTCACTATAACATGCATAATACACTTCTTGATTCTAAGAATACAAATATGCATATAACTGTTATGAACAATATCATTTAAATACTTAGAGATTGAAGAAATAATTCAAATTCAAATACTTATCTTTGATTGTTTGGTTGACTCTCTCTTGATCTCTGCCTCCTTCCAATAATCATTGGAGTCTCTGGAAGCATACTCTACTCCATCGTCTGATTCTGGGACATGTGTCCATCTTGCTCACGATCGGCAATACTTTGTAATCCAAATGAGCAAGTCTTCTATGCCATGGTTTACTCGATACTGTGTACTGGTGTTATATCTAAGTGTCCCTTCTTTTTCAATGCCAATCATAACTGCATCATCAATGGTCTTTCCTTTTGGCCATATGACAAAGGAAACTCTGAATCCCTTCATATCCAATGCTGAAATGGACAGAAGGTTCTTCTTCAAATCAGGTACATATATATTTCTCGAATCCAACTGTGCAGGAGGCTTCTCCTACCTCTTTAACAGGATATTGATAATCATCTCCAAGCTTCACCTTATGAGGTGAATTCTACTGAATCAAACTTGTGAGAGAATATTTGTAATCAGTCATTACAATACATATTCCTCACTTGAATCATCATCTCTTGTTTTCTTTTGAACAGGGTCATCATCTTCTACGGTATGAAGATGATGTCTCTTATTCCTTCCTTTCTTGATCAGATCTTTTACTTGAGGACAATATTTTGTGATATGTCCCATCTTTTGGCAGCTATAGCATCTAATGTTTGAGTAATCTCTTTGAGTCCTCTTAGACTTCTGAAACTTTGAAGACTTATTTGAAGAATGAACTCCCTTCCTGCTCTTCTCTTTCTTTCTAAGTTGCTAGTGCTTAATCTTTTCATCATTACCCAACTTCTCTCTTCTCTTGCTACCAATCTAGCTTCTTCTTGTGCTTTGCCCTATCTTCATCTCCCTCTAGCTCTACAATCTCTTTTTCAACATACTCTTCCCAATCATTTTCTTCTAAGATGAGGAGCATCCTTTACTTCCATGCTCTGAAATTATCAGCCCCTTCAAGCTTCTCAGCAACCTTGGTGTTGCTTGTCATCTTGTCAAGTCTTTGTTCTGGAAACCCTAGCAAGAGGAGGGTCAAAAATGAAAGTTCTTCAATGGAGAATCTGATCCACTAGAAAGATGCGCCTCCCTAAGGCGATTTGAGCCAACCCTCTTTTCACTTAGATCTACGAACAAAACATGCAAAAACTAGAAACCCTAGTTTCTCGATCCAATAGGAACTAGGTCAAAAATGAAATTTCTCTAATCTGAATTCTACCTCCACAAAAAGATGTGCCCTCCTAGGGCGAGTTGGAGAATGCTAGGGTCGAACCTTATTGGTGGACAGAAGGTCCTAAAAGTTGGAGCCCTAGTTCTTGACCCTCGTAGTTTCTAGGTCAAAATTGAAACTCCACAAAACTGGAATTTTCCTCCACAAAAAGATGCACCCTCCTATGGAGATTTCAATGATGCAAAGGTCAAGCTTGATCTGTGGATGGAAAGGCTAGAAGCATGGAGCCCTAATCTCCGCCAGTTGCATCTGTTGCAGTTGTTACGGCTGTCACAATGAATTCTTATAGCACGGCTCTGATACCATGTTGAAATGTTTACTTACAAGCAATTATATGAGACTTTCATTCATTTAGCATATCACATCATAATAATTGCATGCATAAGGATAACCGATAGAAAGACATTCAACAGTAAACACAAGGACACAAAACTTCTCTAGGAAACCCTTCAAGACCCAGCAAACTTCTTCAGTATAGATTCATCAGCAAGTACAACAAAGAGCTAAGGCTCTTTCACACAAAGATCCCGAGAATAACCAAGATAAGGTATCTCTAGAAAGCAGCTACGCTTCCTTCTCTAGTGAACTTGTTCTTCTCTCTCTCTAGTGAACTTGTTCTTCTCTCTCTCTAGCGAACTTGAGTGATTGAGTGTGTCTCAAATGAGAAGTGTGCCCTCCTATTTATACTCTTTTTTGGTTGACTTTTCCACTAACTGGGCTGACTTCACTAGGGCAGATCTACCCAACGCTGGGGCAGTTTTACCCAGAGATTTCTGTGCGGCCAACTTGACTATTTTCACTTGAATGCTTTTAAGGTTTTACATGATAAATTACAGTATGAATATTTCCTTAAGGATGTACAATAAGAATATAACAAGAATATCTTCCGAAGTTACATAATCTTCAAACACTCCATCATCCCATTCATGTAGAAACACTTGTCCTCAACCCTGCCTTTTCTTATCCATCTATTTTTTATTTCGAATATGAATAATAAGATTATGGAAGAGTTCTATAATGGCTTCAAAGTATTGTCCCACTTGCAAATGACTACATAATCATTAAATAGAGATATGGAGTTATAGAGGACCACCACTGGACTATTCAACTTTGACACTATTGTCCAAAAGGGAATACTTTAATGCCAAGTAAGCAATTTTAACTTTGAATTTTAGTCACAACTTTTATTTGTTTTGTCACTTGTGTTGGGTTTTACCTAATTGAAATGTAATTGAAGTCTTTTCTCTTTTTTTCTTATTTGTCATAGATGTCTAGAGGATAAACTATGGTGCAAAAGCACCAAATTTACAAAAAATTGTCGTTTAGGTGTTTAGCCAAACTTGTAGCACTTCAAGTTGCAATCACAATTGTAGTGTATTTGAAAAAATACACACGTACAGGCACAACAAGACAGCAACTATAACTTTTATAATTATGTCCCTCAAGAGTCGAGACTCATTAATTTATTATGACCCTCTTACAGGTTACAACGCTTGGTTGATTTGGTTTATATTCACTATGATTTCCAATTGTGGGTGAAACCTGTGTTACTTGGTAGCGGAAGCAAAAGCGAGAGGCAAAAGCGGGAGCGGAAGCGAAAAGCGAAATTTTCAAAAGATTTTGGTTTGGAAGCGCTTCATATATATATATATATATATATATGTCAACAAATGCATGTAGAATGTTGAATTAGTTATAGAAAGCATAAAAACATAAAATAAACCATAATACCATATAACATCATTCATCAATCATCAAATCATCTAGTAGTGAATTTGTCAACCATAGGTTCAATATCCATAACATCAACCATAAAGCTTCAAATTTAGAATATATAAATAGGCTATAAACTAGGGATTCTTCAAAAACTAGTTTTGAGACCACCAATAAATAGGCTATAAACTAGGCTATAAACTAGGGATTTTTCAAAAACTAGTTTTGAGGCCACCAACATAAATCTGAACAATCAACACTACCAACATCAAGGTAAATAGAGGGGTTGATGTGTTTGATTAAATGCCAATCCCATACCCCCATACATGATAGAACCCAGTGGAAACATTGCAATCCTAAAATCATAAAAACTGTTAAGTCTGTTGAATTTTGAATGGGATCAAAAATTCTACTTTTAGCATTTGAAGTCCGATGAGATTGGAACCACTCTCAAACAGCCTGAAACAATTAATGGTAATGTTACAAATTTAAGTAAAAGGATAGAAAATGAAAGATAAGAAAAATGTCTACTTTTACTTAGAAAACATTACCACCTCGAGTAAGAAAGGGGTGGAGTTTGAGAGGCCTATTATGGAGGGGGCACCTTCGTGGCTATGGCTAGTGGAGCAACCCAAGCATGTGCATGAGGGAAGGGAGGATATGGATGACCAACCCCCATTAGGTGGGGAGGAGCTGGTCCAGTGGGAGGAGATCAGAACTAAGGAGACTTATGAGACAGCCTCATCACCAGCCTATACCCAGATTCATACTCAAGAACCCACCAATGGTTGTCAAATTAATGCTGCAAGGCCTTCTAGTAGCAAACGAACACTGACCTTTTCCTATAAAAGAAGAAGAGATAATCAATACCTAGTCGCTAGATTAATCTTTGTAGATGACCAATCATGACGAGATACCTTATATATTTATTTGATATCATTTTTTACCGGTTATTCAAATTTGTGTCCCTCAATAGACAACCATCAAGATATAGTATCAACTTTGATGTATCATTTGGCATCCTACTCATCTTATATATCAGTTTTTTTCATATTTATGTTGTTCATTTATATCTTAAAATTTTGAAAAAATGAATATTTTTGTATTTTAATGCTTGTCAATATTTCTGATTATTTCCCAATTATTGCCGATTTAATATTTTTGGGGCCCTTGCCAATTAATTGCTAATTACTATTATTTTGTCTATGCTCTAGCTAGCAGACACTGGATCAGTCCATTTTTTTAATTATCTATTTCTCCTACAAAACAGCTCCAAAAGACATGAGATAGTAGTTATTCCCTGATGCCAGTTTTGGCGGTTGTCTACAGAGGGAGCTTTGACTCTGTGCATATGTGGTAGCTTCAACCCTCTCTGCAAACCAGTGTAAGTGGTGGCACGTAACAGTGGGCGGTGGCAAGCGGAAAGTGACGGTATTGTTAACCTTTCCAAACAATGGTTTTGTTAACCTTTTCTAATAATGGTTTTATGACTTTTCCTCACACTTTGTTAGTAGTTACGATTTTTTACTAGTGATATTCTCTCATGTTAGCTATGGTATCAACTTTTTCCTTTTTTTTAATATGCAGAAAAAAATGGACAGCAACTTTAGTAGGAGCAAACCCAAAGAATATAAGAGAAATAACAGCTACCAACCTAAACATAACGACAAAATGCTGGAATTAGACTTGCTCTGATACCATTTGTGACATGCTTTGTGATATTCAAAGAAAGACATAGAACTTGAAAAGCATAGCTCAAGTGACCTGATTATATTAATGTCGCATTTATATATCTAATGTTTAATATTAGTTGCACTTTGATTGACAGATGATGGTGAAACCGGAGAATACCTTACTGGCTTTTTATGAGAGCGTATGCATCCACAAATTATTTATTTTAATTTTTATGATATTGTTAATCCTTCCATACAACGGTTTCGTTAACCTTTTCTAATAACAGTTTTATGCATTTTCCTCACACACTTTATTAGCAGTTGTGATTTTTCACTAGTGATATTCTCTCGTGTAAGCTATGGTATGAACTTTTTCCTTTCTTCTAATATGCTGAAATTGGGCTACAACTTTAGTAGGAGCAAACCCAAAGAATGTAAGTAAAAAAAATAATGGCTACCAGACTAAAGAGAATGACCACAAGCTGGAATTAAACTTCCTCTGCTATGTTGCACGAAATTCCTAAAATTCCTGCGTACCAGTACTGGAAACTCGGAATCTTCTAGGAAACCCCCAAGGGCCCATGAACGGCTTGGGACCCATGGGAAGCCTAAAAAACTCTAGATTATGGAAAATGAAAACAAATTAACCTCTAAATTGTTTCTAAACCTACCTACAAATTAACCTATCGTTCTTAATTTATTGTAAGATAATGTGTTATTAAAAGAAACTATATAAATATATATACCGCGTTTCCCCTGACGTACCGATTTGGGGAGGGTCACGTTTCCAAGTGTTCCAGTTTCCGAAACTTGTACACGTTTCCATGTTTCGTGCAACTTAGACTTCCTGTGATACCATTTGTAACATGCTTTGCAATATTCAAAAAATGCCATAGACATTCATAAGAAAATGCACAAGGCCATATAATCCAAAAGGACAATAAATAAATAACGTAAAGACACAGAGAATAGTAATATGCAATGAAGAAGAGTGCCATATTTATAGTATATAAGAGACATGACTAAATCTAAAGGACACAACCCTATATAATATTTATTAATATAATTAGTTTATATTAGGTAGACCACAGACTACTCATTAAGGCACATTGCTCCTTCATTTCAAGATAAAAGTGTTTACACCCAATAGAGAGGAGGGCAGGAGAAAACCATAGTTATCTAAGCTCCAAGTGATAGAGACACTGGTTACTTGTGAATAAATACAAGAACTAGCATTGAAGCATAGCAGATGCACAGGATAGCTCTGAGAATCAATCCAAGGAAATACAAGAACTAGCATTGAAGCATAGCAGATGCACAGGATAGCTCTGAGAATCAATCCAAGGATCACCCATTAAGAATTAGACCAAAAAATTTTGAAGTCACCATGCAATTTACCAACATACACTTCATACTAAAATACAACAGTATTAATTTTGGCTACTGATTCCTTAGAAAACAAAGAAACTTTGCAATCAAAATTAGACAGCTGAACAGAATCTCATGCATATCTGTCTCAGAGAGGTCAGAATTGTTTACTTGACTGAACTGAATTAAGAAAGGATGTCCAAGCATACTTGCCAAATGTCACGTGGAAGGGTCCATATTGATAACAATGCCAAAAACAAGACCAATCCCACACGAATAACCATGTGAGACCTGGATGGCAACACCACCAGGGCCAAAAGCCATGCCTGCATCCATGACCATTGCACAAGTAAATTAGTGGCACAACTAGAAAAGGTACCAGCAATATACAAGAGATTAAATGCAAATTACAATTGGAAAATAACATTATTGAAAAGGAATAATATATTCATAACAAAATTACTATGATGTACACATTCAAGGAAAAATGAAAATTGTATCATGTATGGAAAAATACTAAGAAGAAGCTACACTATGGAATAAAAGTTTTAAACAAAATATTATGCATTTTTGGCCTATTTTGCAAAGACCCCATCAAATTTTTAGTATGGATGGAACCATATAATTATGCTCATAAGAATTAGAAAGAAAATTGACCAGTCCCTTATTCATCCTGAACAAGTATGTAGCACCAGCAAGGTGTGAGCAATAAAGATGCATTCAAGGGATGCGAGCTAGATGTAGCAGAAAGGCTTAGTATAGACGCCGTCGCATGAAAACAAGTTATTAGATAATCTAGCTAGGTACTATAGAACCTGAACCTCTAAACTAAAATGTAACTGGATCAGTTGTTACCACACAACAATTTTTAATAAAACAGTCTCAAACTTTTAATTGTACCATTTACATCCCATAAAAGCTCTACAAGTATAATGTCTTAATAATAATTTTGCACTAAGAGAATTCGGGTGCATGCCGCATCCCAGTATGGATGAGGTGTGTAACATAACACCCATAAAGGTAATAAATTAAAATGAAATAAAAATTGAGGTCTATAACATAAAAATTCAAAAAAAAATACTGACCACAATAATAATAAATAAACTAGGAATAGATCCATCTTAACCTTGATCTTTTAAGAACTGAGATCTTTGCACCTTTGTTTCTTGTTTATCCCTCTTGGTTCTTAATAGATCCAGGGTTAAAATGAATCTATTTTGGTATTAAAATAGTTAATGTTTAAATATGTGGAGCCCTAAGTAGTTTGCTAGTCGCTAAATCATAATGTATTGATGATATTTTATTATTAGAATAGTAAATATTAAATTGTGGAGCCTGTTACCTCCCAAACTAGCATGTGTGATCAAGTCCCAAAAAGCAAGCTAACCAGGGAGAACCAAGAGGAAAGGCCAATATCACCATACCAATCCCCTTCGCAATTTTGGTTGACTCTTCTCCAACCCAAGGGGGGCTTTAGTAAACTAGGATTACTAAAGCAATAGGCAATGAGTGCAAGGTGTAATGAATAGTAGCTTTAGCAAAACGCGTGTCGTATGTAGCATAGGAAGAATAGGTGATGGGAGTATAAAGAGGATCACTCCAAGGACTAGTGCCAATCCAATTGAGGGAAAAATGGAGACAAAGGATCACCAACTAAGAGGGCCTTGCGTAATAGGTCACCAAGAGGGAGGAATTGCAGCTGCTAACCCAAACCCTACTTGATGGAATTGAAGATGAACAAGGGTTTACAAGGGAAGGGATCAAATAAAGTATCCATTTCCTTTCCATCTCTTGGGGTGCACCTCATAAATAATGGTTTATGGTTACACAATCCAGGATCAAATAAAGTATCCATTTTCTTCCATCTCTTGGGGTGCACCTCAGAAATAAGGGTTTATGGTTACACAATCCGAATGAAGGTAAAATACAACACATAAATCCCACAAATAAATATGCAAGAAAGAATGAAAAAAAGATTAACATAAGACATCTTTCTCGAATGAGGTGGTAACACCTTTCCCAATGGCCCAAAAAAGAAGCATAGAAATGACAATGTAAAAGTACCCAAGAAACTTCTAACCATCAAGCTCCAAGCAAGATAAGTATGCCATACATGACGAAGAAGGGAATCCTTAAAACAAAATTTGCTCCAAGATAAGATATAACAATTAAGCTCAAGAAAGAGGTAACTCCAAAAGTCCAAACATGTTTTACAATGAAGAGGCCTTCTCCTCATATAGCCTCAATGAAGCAAGAGGGACGCTAACCAAGTGTTGCAGTCATGCAAGAGAGAATGTGCCTCATGTGGGAGACAATAGACAAGTGTGCAAGCTCATGTGTGAGTGTTGGGAGCCATTTGTGTGAACTAGAGAGAACTAAAGGCGCGCCTAGCTTAGAAGAGACCACATGTGGGGGAAAACATCCCTGAATCAAAGGAGTATGTCCCCAAGAGGATGCACACCCCTTAAATTAAGGAATCCCCAAAAAGGATCCATAAATCAAGGATTTTGTTCCTAGAATAAAGGGATTATATCTTCAAAGTGGTGCATCTGCCATAAAACAGGTAATTCCAAACATAAATCTACTAATCAGGGGATCCCATCTCCAAAAAAGTGCACCCAACATAGATTGAGGAGATTTATCTGTCCAAGTGGAATGCGCCATGTTACAGCTTGAACTAGCATGTGTGATTAAATCCCTAAAAAACAAGGCTAGCCCAACTGTAACATAGAGGTGTTACCTACTATCACCTTAATGACTAACTCCCTACACTTTAGGTTGGCTCTTCTCTAACCAAGGGGGGTTTCCCTAATGATAAGATTGCTAAGGCTTTGAGTGAAAAGAAAGGTGAATAGGATGTTTAGCAAAACTCAAGAAATTCAATGACTTAATATGAAACTTTTCTTTTACACATTATGTCAAACACTTGAGAAACTAGGGTTTATGATTAAAAATTTACATCTTAAATTTGAAATACAAACCACCAACTCAAGAACTTTCCAAGACTTAAGCAAATCATTCATATACACAGAGATTTTTGGTCAAAGACAGGTCAAAACCCCAACTCCTGGGGAAAACCCTAGAAAGAAGAAATTATCATTAAAAGGAGAATCTCATCATTTTTCTCAACAACACAGAAAAAATTTCTTCCAACCCTCACAGGCAAAATCCCCAAAACCACTTCAACAACAAATTACCTCGATTTTTGTGCCAACAAAGTTGTATAGTGTATTGTACCTTCACACATGTTTGTATGGACTGTATGGATCTGCCACACATGCGGACTGTATGGACTATACTTTCTGCACTTTTTTGTTTCCTCGAGAATCGTGACCAGTCTACAATTAATGCAGTACGGCCCTGTCAGACTGTTGTACTTTCTGCCTCAATTTTTGTGCCTTCGCATGTGTGTTGTACAGATCTGACAGGTGCATTAAATGTTGTTGTACTGTGTTGATGCTTGCATTGGAAATCGTGCCCAGCCTAGGGTTTTTCTTCTCTCTCCTTCAGTCTCAATCTCCTCTCTCTCTCCTCATTGATGGTGTCTTTAATTTGTCCTTTAACCCTAGTTTTATACTTTAAAAAATCTAACTACTTCTCTAACCATCTAAGCTGTGGTTGAGAATATGAGATTCATTTACAAGATCTAAATGCACCCTCATTTAATAATAACTCACTTTAATTATTAAATGTCATTTAAGTGAGACACAATACAATAAAGTATAAAACATCATTTCTTTATACATAATTCCACTTTATACATAATAAATATACACAAGGGACAAATTGCATGTCCTCTTTATCACACCAAACCAAAACTATAAAGAGGACGTTCAGAGTTAATTTTCTAACAAAAACAAGTCTTTGTTGTAGTATGAAAATATAAAAAGGAATGATGGAGGACCATGAGACTATTGTGAACCAACAAGGGCAAATGGAGTCAATCCAACAAGGGCAAAAAGGAATCAAGAAGTATCACGAAAATCAAGCAAATAAAGAAACTGAGAAATAACTCAGAAGAGTTACCATGACGTATTTCATAAATGAGCATACAAAACCTTTCTTATATAGGGTTATAATGAGGTTGATTCAATCCACTGGATGAATGTGGGATAGACCAAGAAATACAACAAAGCAACTTTAAGCATAAAAGCCAAACAAGCATAAAGTTGAAAGTGACTTTATTAAAGCCTATGCCTAATATCCAATTGAGCATTATATATAGCTAAGTTCAACTTTAACACCCTCCCTTAATGGTCAATCTACTAACTACACCAAGTTTCTCTCAAAATTTTACATGCTTTTCAAGACCCAAAGACTTGGTGAAAATGTCTACAATTTGATCCTCTATGGGACAGTACTACAACTCCACAATTCCATCTTCTACAAGTTGTCTAATGAAGTGGCAATGTATCTCAACATGCTTGGTGCACTAGTGGAAGACTAGATTCTTTACTAGTTTTAGCAACCCTCGGTTACCGCAAAGCAAGGGAGTCAGCTCTATCTGTTGCATTTTCATATCTATAAGCATCCTCCTAAGCCAAACTACCTCACATGCTCCTTTCATTGCTCCTCGATATTCATCTTCTGTCAATGAAAGGGTTATTGCCTACTACTTCTTGTTGGTCCATGTGACTAAACATGTGCAAAGGCGGAATACATATACAAAGGTTGATTTTCAATCATCCACACAACCTACCCAATCTAAATTTGTATATCAACACAACCTAGGATATTTGTTGATGTTGTACAAAATGCCAGAGTCAAGTGTCCCCTTCCCCTATCTCAGCACCCTCCTTGTTGCAATCCAATGCTCTACTTTTGGTGGTCATGAATCTAGGAATGAAGTTCACAACATAACTCAAATCAAGCCTAGTGGTTGTAAGATATATGAAGCTACCCACTAGTTTCCTGTAGACTAATTCATTAACTACCTCAAAGTCGGTCTTGGTCGAAAGTTTCAACCCTTTCTCCATACGTGTAGACAAGATCTCGCAATCTGTCATCTAAACTTCTAAAGCAAACTACTAGCATATTTTGTTTAAGATAAAAATGCTACTACTTGTTTGCCAAACTTTTACACCCAAACAGTAATGTAGGCGGCTTAGATCACTCATGTCAAAAACTTTACTGATGTTTGATTTTATCTGTTCAATCATGTTTGCCTCACTACCTATAATAATGATGTCATCTACATAAATGACTAGTAGGCTAAGTCACCTGACACGAGGACACGGGACACAAAGGACACGAAAATACGAGTGTCCAATACGAACACGGTGACCCCCGGAATCAGGACATGGAGCACACGTTAGCTCAAGATGTCGAAACCATATTTCTCATTAAGTCATCAAAATCAAAATGTATTACATAGATGTCGAAATGCCAATGGCAACTAGTATTATTCCACCAAAGCGCAGAAATTATTATAAAAAATAAAAGTATTATTCCACTGATAATCTATTAGGCCCACATTGATCAAGACCTCAATGGAATTGGGTTTGTTGCAAAAATTAAAGTATGATTCTACCCAAGCTCAGAAATTATTATTAAAAGTAAAAGTATTATTCCAGGAAAGCTCGAAATTATTATTAAAAATTGAAGTACCGTTCCACCAAAAAGCCCATAAATTATTATTAACAATTAAAGTATGATTCTACCAAAGATCAGAAATTATTATTAAAAATTGAAGTATTGTTCCACCAAAGCCCATAATTAATAAAAATTGAAAATTGAAGTATTGTTCCACCAAAGCCCATAATTAATAAAAATTGAAATTTGAAGTATTGATCTACCAAAGCCCATAAATTATTATTAAAAATTGAAGTAGTATTCTCTATCACTGCCTTGCAATTTTCCTTCAGTTTTCCAGACACAAAAGGCTTTAAATGGTATCTGGATGTATTTATTTGTATATATACATTGCGAAGGGAACGAGCAGAAGTCAGTTGGAGTTGGAGAAGGAGAAATGATGGGTAAGGTTGTTACTATGCTTATATGCTTTCTAATTGCATCTGTCACTTATGTTACTATAACACTAGCGGCTCTTCACTCAACCAATCAGTGGCGAGATGATCTTTATGGTGAGAATTCTCTTCTACCAACTCGTTCAGTTGTTTCTATCCTGGAATCGGGACATGTGTTGATGGTCACAGGACACGACTTCAACACGTGTCGAACATGAGTTTTTTCGTGTCTCGATTTTTGGACACAAAAAAACTCGTGTCCAACACGTGTTGAGGTTGTGTTCATGTTCGACACGGCTCCACGGGACACGAGGGCCTAAACTAACGTGTCTGGTGACTTAGCTAGTAGGATTATATCATTACCACTACTTTTGATGTATAGGTTGGTATCTGAAGGACTCGCCTAGAACCTTGGCTCAACCAAGTACCTATAAATCTTGATATACCATGTCTTGGGTGCCTACTTCATGCCATATAGAGCCTTTTTAATCTGCAAACAAAGTGCTCCTTCCTTGAAACCTCAAATCCATGTGGCTGATACATATAGACCTCTTCCTCCAAATCCCGTTGAGGAAGGCATTCTTCACATCCATCTAATGAACCTTCCAACCACACTATGCTACCATGGCTAGAACTAGTTGGATGGTGCTCATCTTTGTTTTGGGAGCAAAGGTCTCCTGATAATCAATAAACTCTTACTAAGAGAACCCTTTAGCCACCAACCTTACCTTGTACTTGTCAAGTATGACATATGCCTTATACTTGACCTTGAACACTCATTTGCCGCAAATGGGCTTCTTCCCTAGTGGAAGTACTACAAGATCTCAAGTCTGGTTTTTCATCAAACTTTCATGTTTGGTGGTCATGGCCTTCTCCCATTCAAGTCTCCCTTTAGCTTCATTAAACACTTATGGCTTGAAAACTTCCTAAACATTGGCCATAGAGAAAAGTTGACTATGTTGGGTTTTTTTCTCTTTCCTCTCGATGATGGTCCGCTAATCCAAGGTCTCCAATTGTGTTGCGCCACCACTTGGGTCTCTTGTTGGGAATCTCCTCATCCTAGTCAGTATCATCACTGGAACTTCGATTGCTTGTACCTATGTCACCCGTATGTTGATTCAGGCTATGTGGATCAAAAATTACGGAACAGGGTCTAGGAGACTCCTTGGAATGTTTAGAATCTTCCTCCCTTTCAGGTGGAGCTATCTCAAGCTAAACACATGAATCTTGAGCCATGATGAGTAGATCCATGGTAATTTTGAACTCTGAAGAAGAAGAATGGAACGGTACAACTTCCTCATCAACTTTGACATCTCTAGTAAAGCTCACCTGATTGGTTTTCACATCAATCAGCCTATAGGCTTTATAAATGTCGATGTACCCTATGTTACCCTTCTTTCAGCAAGGGGTGACCTTGATCAGGTGTTCCTAAGATGAGATTAGTGGCTTTCCCATAAATCATTAGTCGGAGGTTCTTCAGCATATATCAGATGATCCATGTGCCTTGAATGTGCCTAGCCAAAGACAATGTATGATCCTCTACATGCTGTGACATCTCTAAACTTCAGTTAGTCTTGCATGTTTTCTTATATGATGATATGTTTGCATGGGATGTTACTTTTATGCTCATATAATGATTCGTAATACGTATGCTTAAAACAATAACTCATATCATAGTCTTTCTTTGGTGTGATCAAACTTAGAAGTGTGTTAGTCTTAAGGTTAATTTGTACCTTAGTGAACTAAGTTAAAGTGTTTTCATCCATTTCATAACATTTTACCTAGTCATTTTTCATTTCACTAGCCAATTCGTCCATCCTCTTCATTTGTTGCTTTATGAAAGATCTATCATTAGTAATGACCTAAGGTCTCACTACAATTCTCATGTTTAAATGCCTCAACTAATGTTAAACGAGTTTTGTACTTTCAAGGATGATGCTGATAAATTACATGTAAATGCAAATGAAAAATTATTGGAGATACTCCCTTGCAAAAAGCCAAGTTCCCTTATCCTAGGTTATCAAAGCCAAATCTAAAGCAAAAGGGGACTAAGCCACTGAAAGGCCTATGAAATGCAAATAAATGAAATATCAAAGAAAAAATGATAAAAGGGATCGCAATATGATGGTGCAAGGATGGATGACCCATACAGCACTTCCTTAGGCACACATGGAAGAAACATATTAAAATCTTAACTCTTGAAAGTTATGGATAGATTTATCACTCTTATATTGCTATGATGGTTATTTCATTAAGACCCCCTTTTCTCCCTTAGCACGGAATTCACTTCATGTACCCTCACTTGACTTAGGTAGCTAGGCTACACATCTTAACTTAAGGGTTTCACATCTAATAAGGTTTTAATAAGGTCACATCAATGTTAGACTAGATGAGTAAAGGTTAAATAAGCCATTGAATTGTTAGAAAGGTATGAATGTAACTTAATTTCATGTATTATTTCATATTTGATAACATTGTCCAAGTTAAATGATGAGTTAAACTTTATGCACTACTGTGGTATGTTTGATAGTTATTAGGCATGTTCCTATGCAGCGCTACACTGGATGTTGACTACATATGATGTTTCCTAGCTCGTTTAAGGGAGACATCCCCTTTCTACACATTGGAGACCCTTCATTTGGCATGTAGGGGACTTGGAGAGGCTTCTAGTCACTTCTAACCTCACTTTTGGACCTTGTACTTCACTCTTGGACCACTAAGATACCACTTCGATGCTTCTAGAGGGTCATTGGGTTGATTTCATGGAGCCATCCCACATTCTAGCACTTGGAGGATGGATTGTTGAGCATATTAAGGAGGGGGTTCTAGGGTTTTGACTTTGGAATGGCCCCTCCTACCACTTGGCATTGTTTTGGAGGATAGCGTACCCTTCCTTGTGGTGAACGATGCATCATTTGACTCTTCTAGAGGTCAACATCAACCTTTTTGGGCCATTTCTAACCACACGTGTGGATTTCCATGGAGCACTTGGGTTTGTTGAGATATTTTATTGTATATGGTTGGATTGTGGACCATCTCTAATGGAGCACCCTCACTCTGAGTTTGTATTGTACTATTTCACTCTTGTTGACCATGACTAGGAGGGGTTGCCTCTCTATTTTGGGAGTTTGTTGGTTGGTTGAGATTATTTGATCATTTTTTACTCTATCTTGGAGAGTCCCTAGGATAGAACTAAGGTTTTAGCACACGTATTATTAATTTATTAAGAAGGAAGTTAGATATCTCTCCTATATAGGAAATCCCTTCCTCACTTGCACTTGTTGTTGATGGAAGGTAATACTATCACTTTGCATCTAAAGGTTTTGTCTATTGGGTTTCTTCTTCACTTTGTGGCACAACTTGATGGTTGAATATTGAGGTAACATGTTTATTTTTCCATTGTGAGATTTATAAACCTAGTTCACTAAGAAAGTCAAAGTTGCTCAAGAATGGAAAGACAACTTAGTGAAGGTCTACAGAGGTGGATGCCTGGCTAAGGGAGGACCTCCTCAATGTAAACAACAAGTTGAACTATTGGCCCTAGAATAGAGCAATGATGGCCCCAACATCTAATCAATTCAAGAAGATGCGACCAATACTAGGGAAAGATTTTTGGGAGATGAGGAAAGCATCTATTTTGATGATCCCCAACACAGTTTGTCAATTCAAGCTAAGGGTCTCATGGGTGAAGCAAGATATCTCGTATGTTAACAAGATCTTGGCCTATCTGGTCCAAGATATTGTTGTATATCAAAGCCAACTTATAATATATGTGTTTCATTCTTTGTGAATTCAAAGTCTGGTATGTATGGGTATGAAAGGGTCGGACTATCAATCCCAAACCTTGTTTTGTCTTTTTAATGTATTTTGTGTATGTGTATGAAAGGGTCAGTCTTTGAAGTTCAAATTTTGTTGTGTATTAAGTTTGATAGGGGTAGTATGTATAGGAACAACTTTAATCTATAGAATAGGAGCAGCTTTAAAACAATGTTCCACTAAGTTTTCGAGATGTGAGAACACAAGAGTGGGGAAACGCATCTAGGGGTTGTGTGGAAGCACCCCCCAAATTCTAAGGAACAACATAGGGGACATGGGGTTCTACAACATAAGGCCCCACCAGAAATATGAAGATTGAAACATAAATTATTGAAATCTTTTGCATTGCAATGCGTTAATAACATACACCATTACATGATAAATAAATCATGTAATGCTGTAACATAACATAATAATCATGATTCACAAATCATCTATCACCATAGTATTTCTCGTTATATTTAGAAAATTGAGAAGATATAGATCTAAGTCTTAAGATAACTGATCTAGGAGCAAGTTGTTGGAAGTTGGAACTGATAGTGTACCTCACCTTGTCGGAATGAGTAGTCAACCATAAAGAGGGAGTCGACTATTAAGGGAGTTAACTTACCAATGTCACATGGAGTTGACTATGTCCCTTTGATCATCTTACATCCACATTTTATGGACAGTTATGGGGTGTGTGGTCCCATATATTAAGGGTTTGATCACCTACCCAAACCTATATATAAATGATCTCTTAGATTGGTCGATATCATCATATACTCACAAAGCTTTACTCATTGTGCTTAAGTGCTAACAATGCTTATTGACACCACTATTATTCTTGGAATCTTTGTTTTTCACCTATGTTGTTTGCAACCTATTCTAACATGGAATCAAAGTTGTTTCGATCTTGATCACGGCTTCGCAAAATGTGATTGAGTTCCATTAGAGCTAGCACGATTAATGAGTTGTAGTATCCTTGTACTGAGTTGAGTTTGTTCATGGGTTTGAGAGTATGATGAATTTTGTTGAATTTGACCATCAAGAGCCCTAGTTCCTTGGTGTGGTCTTGAAATGATTTAGGTATTTTGCCAAAATCAACACTTTATTGGACATATCTAGAAGATTTAAGGTATATAGCAATTGAGGAGAACGACTAAGCTCTCGACAAATGAAGATTGAATCCATTCACTAAGAAATCACATGGTTGGTTCCACTAGAAGTAATGACTGTGTCTTTGGCCTATGAGATAGAGATCAATATTTGGGGTGTGAAGATTAGATTCATTGTCAATTTGAATAGTCTAGGGTGAACCGTAAAATATTTTGTGATCCAATTGTACATCGACGGTGGAGTTATGCGATCGATTGGGTGGTTTTGTGTGTTCGATACAATTGGCGTGTGCATATCAACTAAAGGTAAGCATCTATCATGGATGTGTGGGTCATGTGCCCAGGCTTTGAAGACCAAAACTAGCGTGAAAGGTCGAAATCTATGTGCATTGGTGAGTAGGAATGCATACAGACTGGAGTCTTAGCAACAATAAGATTGACCGAGTAGGAGATTAATCAAAGCAACTTCACATTTCCTAGTGACTTATGATTGACTCAAACTTCTCTTATAAGGCATTGTACTGAGTAGTTGGTGGCATTAACTATTGATCGATATTGTATGATTGTCATTGCAATTATTTCTAATAGACCACAAAGCTCTTCATAGAGAGGCAAAATAGCATATCTATTTGGCTAGTAATTAACCATGTAATTGAAGTGTAAACCTATAGGTGGCTCGACAAATTCGACTAAAACAAAGCATGGTTGATTTTCATGATCGACCAGACCTATGTAAAGGTTAGAAATGTTCACACTAGTGGATCAACTAGAGTGCAGCAATACTATCGACTAGCAACTAATGTCTTTCCAGCGGGTTTGATCTAGTTTAGTATGTTTTATTATTGGTAGAATTTTCTTTGTAGACCAAGGTTTTGTCAATTGCATCACTTGGTAGTGTGAGTTCGGCATGATATATTCAACCAATGAAGGACTTCCTATAATTGTTATTTATCACTGTTTATCAATCTTTGCTTGAAGACTTCTTATAGATACTTGGTTGGAAGTAGAAAGACCTATTACAACACAAATTAGCACCTTTCTGATAGGCCATGAGATCGGTGCTAAGATTGGCAACTATTTAGGAGATGCACCCACCGTCACCACAACACACTCTCCTTAAGCTTTAGGCCAACTCCTAGAGGCCAAGGGGGAGTCCCTAATATAGGTTAAATAGACCTGCACAACAAGAATACCTCAAGAGCAACTTCTTGACAAACATCAGTGCCTCTGGAATCAAAGCAACGAATATCAGCACGTTTACCAAGTTCTTCAAGAGGATAGGAGTTAGAGTAAATAAATGTTCACAATTATTGCAAATGATTAAAAAACCTTGTTGTTGTTATAAGAGAATAGCCACAAAATATGTGCTCAAATATATATGAAAACCACTTAGAACAATGCCAACTTACCAAGGAAGGTACCTTGATGGAGAGGGATAAGAATCTCACCTTTGGGGCAGCAAATGAATGAGTAATACAAATTTGAGAATGACTTACCAAATCTGGTTTATGTCCTAACCAACCCTTAAAAAATCACACGAAGGTCAACTTCAAGCACTAGATGAATGCCCAAGAGAGTAGGGTTGATAATAGACCTAACAACCTGTCAAATCAAACCTGAAAAAACACAATAACATTTGCACATAACTGTAAATGTCTCAAATTAGCCACAAAAAGAGGGCACCCTTCAAGATTGACCATGAAACCAATGAGGGCACATCCATTGAACGGATTAGATATTCCAATACCGCAATATTTTGGATCTTTACATTTTTATTTTTAGGGTTTTTTCATATATTTGACATTTTTGTATTTTTTTCAATATAGTACAAGGAATTTTGTAAACTTGAAATGGTGAAGAAGACGAAAATAGACTTACGTCTTATTCCACATGTCAATGAGAAATCGGGGCTAGCATTTCTCCTAAGAATTGGCAATTGAATACTTGAATGAATTAGGGTATGGCTAAGAAACCCTAGGTTATGTTAGCACTTGACCTAATTAGGGCAAACAAGATGTCAACGCCTAAACAAGAGAGATCGTTCAAGAAGAATATCTCAGCCTCATGCAACAAAACTAGACTATCATGCATAAAACCCTAAATTGCTCCTACCTTCGATGCCTCCAGTAGTGCAAGACAAGAGGTTCAAGATCTTACCACAATTGAAAGAGAAAGGAGAAGAGGAAGAGTCTCAAGAATCCTTTCACCTTAGAATAGCCT
Source organism: Pseudotsuga menziesii (assembly GCA_001517045.1). Classification (NCBI taxonomy): domain Eukaryota; kingdom Viridiplantae; phylum Streptophyta; class Pinopsida; order Pinales; family Pinaceae; genus Pseudotsuga; species Pseudotsuga menziesii. The sequence goes on from LPNX010168017.1 coordinate 893,098, forward strand.
TGAAAGATTGTAAAGAAACCTCAAAACATCAAGATTTGATCCTTAGAAACCCATAACAACCAAGAAGAGAGGTGCACACCACTTAATTGCTCATATACACAAGTAAAAATAAGAATTCAGTCATATTTGATCCCATGATATTCGTTACAAATCAATGGAGGGCACCCTATTTATAAGAGAAAAGGTTCAATTCATCTCTCCTCCAGGTTGGCTCTCCATCTTTGGAGTTAGCTCTTTTTGGCTTTAAGATTTTTCACATCTTGCTTTATATAGGAGCAACCTTAGCACTCCCACCTTGTATTGACATCATGTTACCACACAATCCTATTGACATACTCTTGTGGTCATCTGTTGGACATTAATAAAATTATCTTACCTTATCTTATCTAGGCGACCTACATAATTTGTCTTCAAAATGATTTTTTAGGGTTTGTCACCCCTAATCCAGAGACAAAACCTCATAAAAGATAAAATAATGAAAGAAATCAATTATATGCTTCAACATGATGAAGATGTCATGCCCCATCTAACCCCAACATGTGTCTTTTTCCCTCAACACCCTCCTTAGGTTGGTACAACCTTCAAAAGCTTGTTTTCAAGGTGAACAATTTACTTTTTTTACCAACATGACCAAGAGGGAGGAGTGATATAACAAAATGAGGTCCAATAATCATTGTCCTCTTTATCACATAAAGGAATCCTTCCATTTTCTTCCAAAAGGACCAAGACATCATAGTAATCTTCAAAACAGTAGTAAGAAGAACACACCATTTCTTTACATTCTTCAATTAGGACTTCATGTACTTCCTCTTCAATCTACTTCTCTATATCCTCACCATGAACTTCCTTGGCTTCATCTTCTTGAGCATCTTTATCTTCATCTTCAAAAGCACTTCCTTCTTCAAGCATAGGGCTTGAGATGTCATTTCCCTAGGCTTCTTTAACAAAATCCTCAATGAAATATTTTTCAGCAATGGCTGCTCAATAAGAGCTTTCTAGGGGTTGATCTTTGTCATGGCATTCTTCAGCAATATCTTCGTCTTCAAGCAATGGACTAGAAGCGTCTTCTTCTTCCTTGGCTTCCTCTTCTTCCTTCAAAGGTGGTCCAAGACCCTCTTCACCAATCTTTTGTGCAAAGAATGTCTTGACCACTTGAACTTTGGGGAATGTAGTTAGGACACCAACATTTACAATATGCTTCCAAAAAAAGTAATTGTCCTCTTTTAAAGGGAGTTATACCAACACATGACATAGTCCTTGAATCCAAATGAGAAATAATCCATCATATCATTTTCTTAAAGGATGTCATTATCCCCCACAAACTTGAAAAAGGTCACAAGATACACCAAACCTGGATCTCCATTGCCATGAAACTTTGGAGTTTCCTCTATATCTATGTCAAGTTTTTTTATGGACAGGAGCACAAATATTTGAAAAATACAAAGGGCCATATTTCAAGAAGCCAATAAGGATATTCTCCAAAATCAAAATAAATGTTCTTCATTTCGAAAAGAATGCTTCAGTGGAGTCACCAAGATGAACTTTGTCTCCTTAATTGATGGATGTGTTCACCTTTTACAGCCAACAACATCATCAATAAATAAGGCCTCTGCCTTGAAGTGTACCCTTTTGTTGTATTTTCTTCGATAGAGTCGCCAAATAAGACCTGCCAAGTTAGTCCGCAACAATAATCTTATCAAAATACAAAACAAAAACTTACCTCAAATTTCTTACAAAATCTGTTGTTCGAGCCATGGGGATTTGACTTTGACCCAACAACGTGCCCAAATTGTTATACAACAATCTTCAAGCGCCCCCAACAACGGTGCCAAAAACTAAAACCACACAAATTAGAACCCTTTTGATAGGTCACGAGAGTCGGTGTTAAGATTGGCAATTATTTAGGAGATGCACCCATTGTCACCACAATGCACTCTCCTTATGCCAACTCCTAGAGGCCAAGGGGGAGTCCCTAATATAGGTGAAATAGACCTGCACGACAAGAATACCTCACGACCAACCTCTTGACAAAGATCAATGCCTTATGGAGTCAAAGCAATGAATACAAGCACGTTTACCAAGTACTTCAAAAGAATAGGAGTTAGAGTGGATACATGTTCACAATTATTGCAAATGATTGAAAAAACCTTGTTGTTATAAGATGACAACCACAAAATATGTGCTCAAATATATATATAAAACACTTAGAACAATGACAACTTACCAAGGAAGGTATCCCTGATGGAGAGGGATAAGAATCTCACATTGGGGCAGCAAATGAAAGAGTAATACGAATTTGAAAATGACTTACCAGAGCTGGTTTATGCCCTAACTAGCCCTTAGGAATCACAAGAAGGTCAACTTGAACCATTAGATGAATGCCCAAGAGAGTAGGGTTGATAATAGACCTTGTTTCTAGCTTGTGAGGCCTTCTAAAGATGAATTTTGATGGTTGCACCTGTCAAATCAGACCTGAAAAAGCACACTAGCATTTGCACATAACCATAAATATCTCAAATTTGCCACAGAAAGAGGATACCCTTCAAGATTGACCATGAAACCAATGAGGGTGCACCAATTGAACAGGTTAGATTTTCCAATACTGCAATATTTTTTGGATTTTTTTATTTTTTTATTTTTTTATTTGAAGGTTTTTTCATATATTGGACTTTCTTTGTATGTTTTCCAATGTAGTACAAGGAATTTTGTAAAATTGAAATGGTGAAGATGAGGGAAATAGACATAAGTCTTATTCCACCGGGCAATGAGAAATTAGGGCTGGTGTTTCTCCCAAGAATTGGCAATTCAATATTTGAATGAATTAGGGCAAGGCTAATAAACGCTAGGTTATGTTAACACTTGACCTAATTAGGGCAAACAAGATGCAGAGGGCCAAAAAAGAAAGATCCTTCAAAAAGAATGTCTCACCCAACAAAATTAGATTATCTTGCATAAAACCCTAAATTGCTCCTACCTTGGATGCCTCTAGCAATGCAATACAAGAGGTTCAAGATCTTACCGCAGTTGAGAGAGAAAGGAAAAGAGAAAGAGCCTAAAAAATCCTTTCACCTTAGAAATAGCTTTGAAAGATCGTAAAAAAACCTCAAAACATCAAGATTTGATCCTTACAAATCCTAGAACGACCGAGAAGAGAGGTGCACACCACTTAATTGCTGGTATACACAAGTAAAAATAAAAATTCAGTCATATTTGATCCCATGATCTTGGTTACAAATGAGAGGATGGAACCTTATAAGATAAAAAGGCTCACTTTATCCCTCCTCTAGGCTGACCTACCTAATTTGTCTTTAAAATGATTTTTTAGGGTTTGTCACCCACAATCCAAGGACTAAACCTCATAAAAGATAAAATAATGATCAAAAGTAATGATATGCGTCAACATGATGAAGAGTTGAACTTGGAAGGTGGACGTTATGCCATCTAACCCCAACATATGTCTTTTGCCCTCAACATCGTCCTTAGGTTGGTACAGTCATCAAAACCTTGCTTTCAATGTGGACAATTTGTTGTTTTTTACCAAGATGACCAAAAGGGAAGAACAATATAACAAAATAAGGTCCAAGAGGGTATAAATGAGGTGTGTTACAGCGGGTGTGACAACCCTTATAAGCGCAATCACCTCTACAAAGCATAAAACCATAAGTGTGGCTAGGGGCTCCTAAACCATGTGTCCTTAGGTTGGTACAGTCTTCAAAACCTTGCTTTCAATGTGGACAATTTGTTGTTTTTTACCACGATGACCAAAAGGGAGGAACAATATAACAAAATAAGGTCCAAGAGGGTATAAATGAGGTGTGTTACAACGGGTGTGGCAACCCTTATAAGCGCAATCACCTCTACAAAGCATAAAACCATAAGTGTGGCTAAGGGCTCCTAAACTAAGTGTCCTAATGGATTACAAGTATTGGGTCCCAACGAAGTAAGGTGGGATATACTGTAGTGGAGATGGGAAGAGTGGACAAGATCTTGTTCTTACCATTTACTCCTATGCTGAGATTGCCTAGAGGATCTTGGATATGATGAGAATTCATTGACCAATAGGATTGTTTTTATGAAGACTATGATGAGAACTCATTGACCAATCAACTGCTAAAGATTCTTTAAGACAATTGAAGATTTGGTTTATCACAACATGCTAAGTTTGAAACTGGGATTGCAAATGACATTGTTGTTGATGTGAAGGACTATCCTGAACCTTTGGTTGAGCATGAACCTAAGCTTGTGTTGGACACAATGGCCACAATGAGAAGGGGGGTGAATCAGTGTGTGAGCAATTTAAACCTTTTTACCTTCTTTTAGTCAATCAGAATATGTCAAGCATTATGTTATCAATTACATCAGTTAAATCAATCATGAGTCATAAGCACATTCATCACATCTAAGAGACACAAGAATATATGTAATTTTTATCTTTATTATGGTAATGGAAAACTACAATCTTCTCGATTACAATTAGCACCAACTAATGAAAAGAGCACCAACTCTTGTCACAAAACCCAGCCTGGTTTCCTTAGCTCCTACTCAGAAAGGATTGAGGAGTCGAATCCTCAAGTGCAAGATTCCACTAGCAAGCAATCATATACCTATGTTGCTCAACCAACTTATCAACAATGCTTTGTCAATCTCTGCTCATCACTCTGTTGGTCAACACTGCTGGTCAATCTCTGCTCATCACTCTGCTGGTCAATCTTCTCATCACTCTTTGCAATCTGCTCATCAATACTGCTGCTGCCATCAACTTGTCATGTCTTGGCTGAGATCATCGTCATCATCAACAAGGTCTGGTCAAGGTATCATCATAGGGTAAGCATCATAGTGTACAAGGCACCATCAGCATCATATCAACATTATGGTGTATATAGTGAACAAAGCATGCATCACCATGGGGTTTGCATCAACATCATAGGATATGCATCATCAACATAGTATATAGTATCTTCACACATCATTGTTTCAAATCCACTGTATTCTTTATCACTGTATACATACCATTCACTGTATTTCAGTGATCGTACATTTGCTTAGCAACTTACCACTGGTGTTTTGCAGTCAACAATTTACTTTGTCATCTCTGCTCAATGCACTGTTCATACCAACACTTCAAGCTTATGTCAAGACTACAACTTCAAGTTTGCTTCAGAACTCTTTTCTGAGATCTTTATACTGCCTGCAACAAGTAGTTCATAAGGTTTGTTCAGACTACACAAACATTCACTGAGTAGTGCAATCACAGTGTATGTCATCATTTCATCACCATTGTAAAGTATGCATGCATCATAAAGCATCATCAAGGTGTCAATCATATCAAGAGTCTGTTCATCCCAAGTGTCTGCTCATGTCCTCTACAGTCATATCAAGAAATTCTTCACATCCACTGCTCATGCCGAAGGTATCAAGGTATTTTCCAAGCATCATCCCACAGTTGTCACATGGACTGTATATGACATGGAAGAACCCAAACATATGAACATGGAAAGCTTCAGGTTTGTGTAAACCTTCAACTGTACATTCCTCACCCTCGGACTCCTGTCAAACTGTGGATGACTTCAACCTTAAACTCAGGACTGTCAATGGAGATAGACTTCAAAGATCAGACTGTTTGTGTGTTAGATCATCAACAAAAACTCCAAAAATTCGGACTGTGTAATAAATTTCAGGACTGTTTGAGTGTGGGAAAGCCTCCAACACCAGTCACTTTGCAGCATAGATTAAATCCAACAAAAAAAAACACAAAAAATGGACTTGACTGCTGCTGCAAATTTTGGACTGTTTTGAACCCTCTGCTGCTGCAAAATTCGGACTGTGGAAACCCTCTGCTGCTGCTGCCTCAGTCCCGAAAAATCTCAGTTCACAGACACCTGAAATTCAGAGAGAAAGTCACGAAATTTTCTTGCCAAAATGAGGTCGTTTGACTGGGTATTTATACTAGTTTTCCATAGAATTTTACTGGGCCGACCTGCTATATATGTAATTTAAAATTTCATTTTTCTTAAGGGAGCCGACCTTAAATTTGATCAATTTAATATTAAAAATACAACTCCATTTAGTAAGATTATAGGGCTGCTTTTAGGTCTACATCTTTTTGCTTGTGGGAGGATACAAATCTTACCATGTCTATGTTGGAAATTTCTCCAAAGGCACAAAGATCATCAAGAGTTTCAAATATGCACCATAGGTGCCATGTTCTTTATGTCAAGGAGTTTAAGCCATGTCAAATCTTCAAGTAGTCAGTTGAACATTTCTTGCCACATCATTCATATCTATAATCAAGCCACCAAATATATATGTGATCATCAAGGGTTAGAGGACTTGTTTATCAAGGGCTTCTAAGTGGGGCATGGGCTTCAACATCAAGAGGGTGCAAAGACTACAATCAACTTCTTATTAAACCATTGATGAGGGCATCAAGCCATAACGCCAAGGTCCATCGTACCAAAATGTGCCCTAAGAAGTCATCATCATCATCATTATAGCAAGAGAGCTTCAAAAACTCCATCAACATCATAGTGGCAACAAAGACCATCAAGCCACCATTTGTGGGGGTGCCAAGTCTTTCTCATGCCCTACGACCATCTCCAAGGGTTCCAAGTCCCTATAGACCCACAAACGACCACATCATCTCCTTCAAGGGTTCAAGGACCATTAATTCACCAAGTGTGGGTCCAAGGACTTCTTCAAAGACTTCTTCATCATGCAAGAGACTTCATGGGCATCTTCAACCACTTCAACCATACAAGAGGACCTCCAAGGGTCAAGATTCATCATGCTTCCTTCTGTGGGGTTGCCAAGCCTTCTCCTGGGGTACCATGACCCTAACAAAGCATGAATGACCACAGAATGGGTCATTAATGCTTCTTCAACCCATCCAAGGCTTCTCCATCATCTACAAGGGCTTCAGCACCATCTCCAGGGTCTTCAGCATCATCAGCAAGGTCTTCAACATCGTTAACAAGGTGGTGGCTCCAAGATCCAACCTTGTGGGTACAGGGACCTTGTCAACTGAGTACAAGGTGCTTCAAAGCACAAACCATCTCTGTAAGGGGTCCAAGGCACTAGATTTAAGGGTATTGGGGTCATCCATACCTGTGCACTGCAAGAGGGACTTGGTGGCATCAATGACAACCTGTGGGGCCACTGCAAGTCCATGTTGGCATCAATGACAATTTCATCAACAGCTTGCACCTTTTATTCAGTCGAAATAGGATGCTTTACCATATCAACATCGTCATCATAGAGAATGAAGGTGACCAAAAATCAATATTCTTGGAAAAGTGGCCATTATTGTTTCAAATCTTTCCAAAAGTGGCGTGAAAGACAAAATTTTAGACCAATTTTAAGTCTCAACTACTGCGATTGATTGTGGTTGGACTGATGAATGGTCGTGGCAGCATTTGAACAAGTGTTTGAGCACTTCCTACAAATGTATATCTCGACTATAACAATTCTTCTCTTTCTTACTGTTGATCCATTGGAGCAGTCGACTGAGGTACGACCAGAGGTATTAGTCAACTAAGTTTCGACTAGAGATGTTGTTGTTGTTTGTATTCAACATCTGTGTTATTTCTTTATGACTTGAAGGTATTATGGACTGATGTATTACTCACTTAGTTGTGTTTAAGGGGGGATGTTATTGATGATATTGATGCTATTGATATATGTATATCTCGACTATAACAATTCTTCTCTTTCTTACTGTTGATCCATTGGAGCAGTCGACTGAGGTACGACCAGAGGTATTAGTCAACTAAGTTTCGACTAGAGATGTTGTTGTTGTTTGTATTCAACATCTATGTTATTTCTTTATGACTTGAAGGTATTATGGACTGATGTATTACTCATTTAGTTGTGTTTAAGGGGGGATGTTATTGATGATATTGATGCTATTGATATATGTATAAACCTAACTTGAGTGATTGTGAGTATTGGGGTATGTAGAGATTGGTTTGACTTCTTATTACAGACCAATGAGCGATTGGATTCTAGTGCTAAAAACTAGTGTGCAAGAGTGTCGATTGTCAGTTACAAAGGATACCAATAGAGATGTCGACCAAGTATGTGTTACAGCAAGAACTTATTTGATGATTGTTGGATTCTTTGAGATTCCTTTGACAAAGATTGTTTGCTTTATGAAAAAAGACTGGTCATTGGTTTGCTGATATGAATTATGTCTAGTTGACTAATCAGTTGAGACTATGTTGTCTTTTTGTCTAATCGACTAGTCAACTACGATTGTGTTGTCTTGATGTCTAGTAGGCTAATCGACTAGGACAATATGGACAACGGTTTGGGAACCTTAGTATTATTTGGCATATGCTCTTCATGGATCTAAGGGATGAGCTCATTGTTCAACCTCATTACGCAAACCACCAACGGGTGCATGCTCTTCGCATTCACTTGTGCCAGTTCAGGGTAGGGTCTCATAGACTTAGTGTGGAGACAGATCACCAGATTGACCAACCTAATAGCATATGCCAAGGGCACCATCTTCAACAAGTTGACGCTAAGGAGCGTTTCATTTTTCGTTCCCTATTTACTACGATATCCAAGGGGGGTCCCACTGTCTTTTCAGGGAGCTTCAAAAACTCTAGCTAGTTTCCTCAAGTACCCCAGCCAAAGATGTCTCGCCTTATACTTGTAGGAGGTCCTCCAACTCCACTCCCTCATCCTACAGCCACATCCACATCTTGTAACAAGTTCCAATCAATGGATCACTTCCTTTTTCATGGTGCTCCCATCTACTAGGGGCACCAAGGAAAACAAATAGCGATCATGCTTTCAACCCTAGACCTGTATGAAATTTAACATGTGCATGAAATTTAATAGCAGTAACAACTCTTTTAAAACTTTTACAGGCTGTGTAATAGATAGTACTGAGTTTGTTAGCAGTAGTAAAACATCATCCACAAAATTGAACACGAGTTTTCATGGGGAAACCTTTTAAGGACAAATACTCCAAAGCATTAATAATTCATCCTCTAAATAAGATGACTGAGTTTGTACATGAACATATAGAATGTAACAAGCTAAATTTATCACATAGACCAAAATAGCCTTGGTGAAGATTGGTACAAATCTGCTGCCACTAAACTGTTGATCTTCAAATGCACTATTGTTGATGCCTGGGGCAGCCTCTAACCAAACTCGGACTGTCTATGTGCCTGAGTGTTGGTACAGTCCTAAATGATGACTGTCATAACCTGTTAGTGGCCCTAGCTGGGCTGTCGTGACCTGTTTAAAACCCAAAATTATGTTGTTGTCTACCTGTGTGTGCCCTAGCTGACCTCGAGTGTGTGTAGAACAACCCTAGCAGGGCTCGGGTGTTTGTAGAACAGCCCTAACAGGGCTCGGATGTATGTAGAAGACCCTAGCAGGTCTCGAGTATGTTGTAGCAGACCCTAGCAAGTCACGGATGCACAGAGGATGACCTGTGGACTTTACAATCCCCAGTCAGGGCTCGGGTACACTATAACCAGATCTATAGCAGATGGAGGAGTTGTCATGAACTTGAAGAGGGAATATAATGCCTTGACCTTGTCCCTTGAAGTGTTGTGATAGGAGAGAAGAAAAACCCAACAGATGAACACGACTTGTCTCTTAGGAGCAGTGAATGATGATCTTGGATGATGATGAAACAATTTAGAACGCTTCTTTATTTATAGTTCATCAAACATAAGATGTTTCCACATAATTAGGATGTTGACCTTAGGAATTTTCTTCTTTTCATCTTTAACCATTGACTTTTAATCTTTTGTGGTCCATTGGTCTTTTCGTCTTTCTCTTTAAGGCACTTGGACATACATTTGATGGTCACTTGGACCAATGCAAGTTGTGTTAGGGTTTCTTAGTCCTTCAAGCGATTTTATGACCACAACAAGTAATCTCCAAGGTCCCCATGGTCCATACATGTCCGCTTCCATGAGACCCTAGTGGCATTGTCAACCCTAGCCCCATACCAACAATCAATAGATATTATTATCACAATGATGGGGCCCCTCATCTAGGCAGCAACACATTACACAATCTAGGTCTTCCTCCAAAGTTGAGATTCCTCCATTCATCTTTAGATGTTACAAAAGATGATTCTAGTGGTTAACACTCAAAATTTCCCAAAATCAAAAGGAATATTGAACTGTCATAATCTAAGCAGAGGGGTTGAGGATAATTGGTAAGCGCTTGAGGGCTCAAAGTATATGGAAATATTGATCAGGACTAAGCACGAGAACCAGGTGTCGAAGACCAAGAGCTAAAAGAAAATAGCGACTTGGCGCCAAAGTAAAGAGGAGCACATGACTAAGGGCGAGACCAAGTGCTCGAAACAAAAAGAGGCTAGAGCACAAGCAAGTAGATCGCGAAAAGGGACCTACATATCAACAGTGAGAAGCAATAGCGCATCGTGAATATGCGAGGAAGATAAGAGTGCCCCAAGGAGTCATTGTCTCAAAACAGCGAGGACACGTGGAAGATTGTGAGTGGTAACTACTCTCTGAAGTCGTTTTCAAAACCACTTGAGGCCTGATCCGTTACCACTCTGATTTACCAAAAGGCAGTTTTCCACCTACAATTATACAAACATAAAGGGGGCCTCCACGGATGAAAGGAAGGGTGAGCTGGCATCCACGCGTACCACTCAAGAGAAGACACGTGTCAAGTCAACCTAGTGACATCATATGATGTCATCCAAAAATCATCAAATAAAAGTGCACCATATGTCAAAATTCAAATTTGGCTTAGCCATTAAAAGGGAAAGTATTGAAATTATTATTGATTCTACTCTGCTGAGAAGGAAAAAGGTCACCTACACAGATCTTGCTGCCGAGTCAGCATCACTTCATAGTACACGAAGTCGTCTTCCAACAAATTTTTACCCTCAAGGTAATTCTCCATTCTTACCTCCATCATTTTACCTTCACATAAGTAGTAATTTTAACCATGGCTTCCTCGTCAAAGGATAAACCCCCAAAACCCATGAGGTAGGGCGACGACCACTTGTATGACCATGAAGCTAATGTCTTCAACACAACCGTGACTGCATCAAGCCTCCATAGCATCATCCTTAAAGCTCAATCTAACTTCATTGTGAAGCAGGACCCTGTCCACTTGTGGGAAACAAATCTAACCCATGCAGTTTGTCCCCCAGTCATGCATTTACCAGAATTTGTCCATTGGTGCTCAATTAGATACTCCTTTGATAAACAAGTAATTTTGTCCCCAAACCAAACCAAGACCCTGTGCATCGTGTCTGCACACGCCCTAGCTAAAGTACTATGCTTTCCAGACTTACCAACCCTGCAATTTTTGGACGAAGAAGCCCTACCCTCGTCCTATCAAGCCTTAAAACCTATGGAAAGAAGTAACCTCCTAGCCCAGAATCTAAAAGAAGGCCCCCCTATCCCAACCAATCCACATCCTTATGTAATTGTTGATTTCTCAGATAAATCAAAAGAAGCCATAGCCTTGATTTGTATCATCGCGGGATATGATGATGACAAGTTTGTAATTGAAATTATCCTGGGATTCTTATCCCTCCTGACTCCATCAACAGGGGTGATGCCCCGCAGATTTGACCTTTGTCATCACCTGGCTGAGAAAATCCACAACCAGCTAGCAGAGTACCTTGCTCTGGAGAGATTTAGATATCCATCAATGTTATTTTATATGTTTCTGTATCAAAATTTTCAACATTTTAAAGGGCTAGAGATGAAACACTGAGGGACTAGGAAGGCAAACAACTACCTGTCTATACATGGACAGATCTAGTCCTCAAGAAACCAGGGAATCAGAATTTAAAGAATTTACAGACAAGGTCATGACAATAGCTTACTCCTTGTTGCATGATGCATCTCCTCCTAGAATTTCTCCTAAGTATCAGAAGCTTCTGCAGCGTAGCCCTGATACCAAAGTAGGAGATTGGTTCTTGTATGAATATTATACTATTTTGAGGGTATATGGTTTTGAAGAGGAACCTTACAAGTTACCTGCCTTTCTAACTCCAAGAGTGTTTTCCATGGAGTTTATCAGACAATGATTTATCTCTAATCAAGTTCACTTTGTGAAGTATAAACATCCCATCACTTTCAGGTTCCCTAAAGATCTAAGACCTTTCTTGGTAAATACTAAAGACCAAAAATGCCGTATCCTACAAAGAAAATCTGTTAAATCAACTAATTTGGAAAAGACAGAAATGTGGCCCTGTGACCCTCACCAGATCATTTCCAAAAAGAGGGGTCGAAAATAAGAATTCAGCATAAAAATGCATGCCTCGTCCTGGCTGGGAGAAAGTGGCAAACCTATTTAATTGGGAACAAGCTCAGGATATTCTTGGAAATGATGCAGAGCAAACCCCCACAGATTCACAAATAGGGGCTAAGAGAACAGTTGTAGAAGCCTGTACAAACATGGATGTAGATGGAACTGAGGTGCATCCACCAAGCAAGAAAGCCAGGGTCAAAGCTGAAAAAGAGTGAGAACAAGAAATTGTTGAACATACTCAAACTGAGGATCTAAAAGTGAAGTGGAGGAATTACTAGAAAAAACCCCAGCAAGCAAAGAGGTGCCACCTATTACTACCAGGCACTACCCTTCATTGGTGCTTCCCACACCCCGAATGCAGCAAGGGTCATCTCCTGCAAGCACGGTTCAAGTGCAGCCAAACCTACATGTTAAGTATATAGGTACAAGACAGCAAAGTATGGACACAATCAAAGAGTTAAGATAGATCCAGGAACAAAATGATTGCTAACTGCAGAATATCACAAAGCAGATACCCTCAGAATGTCAATTCTGGAACCAAAAGTCTCAGCCCCCCAATCATTTGATGATTGGAAGACAAATGAGTAAAATGTACATTTTGGGTTATTCAGCCCCCTTGACAAGGTTGATTTTTACAAGCAAGCCAGCAATATGTTGTTCACAGATGTGTTGCACTCCTCAGTTAATCAAAAGAAACTAAGAATGGCATTGCAAAAATATGACAAACTGTTGAAAGCAGAGAAAACAACGGTTAAAGCCAAGCAGGTTACTATCACGGAGCTGGAAAGTAGGATAGTGGCCCTAGGGATAAATCCAGCTGAGACATCTCATGCCCAATTCCTCTTGCAACAAAAGGATAATGAGATTGCTCATTTAAGGAAGAGGCTAAATATCCTTGATGCAGAGCCTGTTCAAACCCCAGAATTATTAAAGTTGCAGGAAGAGAAGGACAAGATTTATGATAGCATGAAGCAGTATAGGTCACAGATGGAAGAGTATAGGAAGAAAGTGGATGACGTAAAGTTACAAATTTCTGCTACGAAATTAAAGCAAACATCCCTTTCTACTCAATCAATTCCCCAATTAGTATCTCCATTAGCTCAGGAGACCACTCAGCCCACAGGGGAAACAGAGCAAGATACAAAAGAGCAAGACTTGCAGACCTCAGTAAAACATACAGAGGAAGCCATGGAGGAAGATGTTCTATCTGAGCAGACTAATAAGAGGGACAGCAGAATAAAAGAACTTGAGGAAGAAATAAGTGAGAAAGATGACTTCATTGAGGATTTGGAGAGTGAGAGCGATGATTTGAATAAAGAAGTCTCTAAACAGGTAATAGATCTGCAAGGGGAAGATCTCCTAAAAGGAGCCAAAAGAGTGCTATGGGAAAAAATAGCACAAGAGATCCTCAGCAAGTGGGACCATTGTGAAGTAATCCAAGATGAATTAGAACTTGCCACTACAGCTACTGAAGAAACAAAAAGGATAAAAAAGGAGCTTGAAGACAAACCTAAGATTGCAACAAAAGTAATCAGTTATTTGAACAACCAAACTAAAAGACAACTGGGAGAGTTACAAATTTCCAACAGAACTTGTTTGATAAAATGGACCAACCAAATGTTAATCAAGCAAAATCTACTGAATAGAACCCAAAACAAAATAAAGGCTTTGACTTCAAAAATTGCATTTTTTAAGGGTTTATTCAAATTTCAAAGAGGCCATAGCCAAGGGTCTGCCCCACTTGTGGGATGGTCATGGATACATATATATATAAAAGAAGGAAGCGTACCAAGAGCTCTTGATTCAAAAGAAAAATGAAAAGGGAGAGTTTGATGAGCTACATGGTCCACTAGGAGGAGATGTTGCAGTCGAGGAACTAACTATTGAATTTGAAATATGGATAAAGTTGAAAATTTTGCTAAGAAAATTACCCCTTGTATCTTATGAAAAAATCACAAATGTTGAGAGAGTTTTAGAATCTCTAAAATCCCAACTATCCTATGGGAAAAGATTGGCACCAAGTCTCCAAGTATCATAAGCTTGTTCTACCACCACAAGGGGTGCCTTATGTACAGCCAGCACGATAGCCAACAGGGCAGCCAAGTGGGCAGAGTGGGCAGACATTCACATAGCAAATTCAGCAGGCTTTCATGCCACCAATGGGACAGTTGTCAGGGCAGGCAGTTATCCAGGCAATGCAACAGATGTTATGGTAGACATCTGACCAGCCAGTAGGGCCAGCTAGCTGTGCAGAAAGAGTATAAGGGAGTGGTCAGTCACCTCAGCCAAAGACCACTAAAAAGAGTTTGACCAAGAAGAAGTAAAGGCAAAAAGGGGCAGTTAGATAAGTCTAACCAAAGTTTAAAACAGAATGATAGTGACAGGAGTGAGGACAGCTGGCAAGGCAGTTAGAGCAAACAGAAAATGGTTAGGTTTTCCTCTCCTATATAAGGAAGATTTGAGCTCAGACACAAGGCTGGCAGATTTTTGAGAGGACCTCTGAAGGAGTTATTGAGTCGATGGTGTATAAATTTTGTATATAGGAATTAATCCAGAGATTAAGATTCTGATGTGTTTTCAACGAATGTCTCTAATTGTTCTCCCTACTGTTATTTCCAGATATAATCTGTATCTGCGTAGACTTTCTTGAGAGTAATTAAAGCTTTTGAGCAGGAGCTTTACATTGTATTTGTGTCAGTGATACGAATGTATGTTTGAGTAGTGAGATTGAATTTGAGATTTCATTTTTCATGACCTCGGTTCTGTCTTTTGATGTTTCAGTAATTTAGAGTAATTGAAGGTCTTTTACTGTGAAACATATGAATGTCAAATGTTGCCATTTATTCTGCAACATATCAAGACTGCTTTGTTTTTTGCAGTGTTCCACGGGGACGCGTCCCGCAGGGTCGGGGACGCGTTTCCATGTTTCCTGCGTCCCGGGGACTTGGGGACTCCTGGGCGAAACTTTCCCTCCCCAACCATGCCCCTGGGAATTTTTTTTTAATGTTTTCCCATTATTTTCACATTTTACAATTCTTACTTGGTACTACTTAGAAACTAAACTAATATATTTAGTATTTACATTGCACAATCATTAATATACGTCAAATGAATTATTATTTTTGATATTTTATTTTAT
Source organism: Pseudotsuga menziesii (assembly GCA_001517045.1). Lineage (NCBI taxonomy): Eukaryota > Viridiplantae > Streptophyta > Pinopsida > Pinales > Pinaceae > Pseudotsuga > Pseudotsuga menziesii. The sequence goes on from LPNX010168017.1 coordinate 908,507, forward strand.
TTTTATAATTTTAGAGACGTCCCCACGTCCCCCCCGAATATCCCTAAATTTGGGGGTGGTCTCCACGCGTCCCAAATGTGCGTTTCCCCGCTCCCGCGTCCCCCCGTCCCGGAAACTTGGGGGAACATTGGTTTTTTGTTTGATTGTTGAATTCTTTATAAGGCCAGCACGTCTGCTATCACCTTGAATGTGTAAGATTTGTCTGAGGGGCACCTTATACGATTCTTTTGTGTTCCATATGCTCAATTCAACATCATTTTTACCTGAAAATATGAATATGCGCCATTAAATTCTTCTATAATAAATCCTCATACCAAAATTAATCCAATATTGTTATATCTGCAAATATTTTTCAAAGAAAACCAAAATTTCATCACAATTCTAAAGATTAAACTCTAAATCTCTAATAATTGAGCCTCGTCATGCCTTGGCATTGTTGTCACATACATAGTAGCTGGGGCTACCATGATTCCAGAGCAGTTCTGAGCATATTCCTGAGCCAGTCCTTTACTATGAGATCAGCAGTTGATGAGCATTCAGATGATGATCACTCTTACAGTCAATGGATCCACAACATTCATGCTTTCAGTTTCATGCCATGACTGAGCTTCATGACCCCAAATTTGATGACTGAGTTAGCCATTCTTTGTTATCAGCAGCAGTGTTCCACTGCCTTTCAGTTGTGCAGATCAGATGCAGGTATATGACCCAGATATATATGGTTTGTGCACTTGGATTATGGTTATGCTCTTTTATTATTTTAGTAACTTGAGTTGGTTTATAGTGGTTATACATTAGCCATATTCTACCTTGCTCTTATTGATGGCCTAGAGTAGAGGTAATTTAGTTGCTTTATTCAAGAGGTTCTTGTGTATACTCATTTGTCATGCCCTTTATTAGTAAGGACTTGGTCATTTCCCCATAGGGACTCAGCTTGCTAGTCTTGGTATCACCTTATCACTTTCTTCACCCATCCGTTGCCATCCAGATTGGTTTTACCCATGACTTGTATCTTGACTAATGACATCGAGGATTTCCCCCGCTTATACCTCTATGTTGGATTAGATCCCATGTTTATCTTGTGTCTCAGTGTTGGTTTATGTGATTCTCATCATAGGGATTGTCTTTCTCTTGTCCTTGAAAACAAGTAGTCCTCACTACAAGTGTCTTTAGACACTAGAGAATAGGAACGGATAAATGCCATATCCAAATGATGCAAAAAGGCAAGCTGTGATTAGTAGTGATTTTAAGTGCTAATGCCTAAATATAAATGTTACAAAACTAGTCGATGGCCAAATGATGGGCACTCATCCATTGTATAATGTAAGGCTCATTTGTCCCTATAGGGCAACAAGGTGGAAAACCATCGGGGCTATGGATGCTCACTAGCATCGGGGCTAGGCCAAGTCATTTTCAGGGGGGCCAAAAGGCTTTCCAGGGCACTTGCCTTTGGAGGTTGGCTAGTATCTTGTCTTAAATTGATAAGTGCCTTAAAGTTTAATGTGCTTAAGTTTTTAAATCTTGTTAAAGATTACTTGTCTAGAGTCTAGTTGAAATATTTTCATTATTCCACCCATTTGTGAGACACCACCATTCCCTAGTGTTCATCTATTGCAACATATGTGTAGTGTGGATCTCCTTTGTCCTTCAGTCGAGATGTTCACAGTGTTGAGAGTCAAGTCATTCCCTTAGCCTAACCTTGTTTTCTCCTCTCTCACCAATGATTAGCAAAATCGCCAAGTCTATAAATGAGTATACACTTGAGGCTCTTGTTTGACGTAACTAATTACCTTGATTTGGACTTATTATTCATGTGCATTACTAGGATCTCCAATTAAAAGCCACTTAATACTTGAGTCTTGCTACTAACATAGATAAGGAAGCATGCTTTATCCATTTGGGCTTTGCAGTATCAGAGATTTTCAGTTGGGTCATTATTTTGATCATTTTTTACCTGGTCAACTCAGTTTGACCAAGTCAACAGCAGGTTCCGGGATGAGTTTGGCCGATAGTGTGTGATATTGCTTATTCAAGGCCTATTAGTGTCCATTAGATGATTTCATGCCTCAGATGGTTGTTTCTTATGATGACTTGCATTATTATTATGGTTATCAGCATTTTCAGGCCTTATTTTATTTATTATCGGGGCTTGGACAAACCTTTTGATGTATCTTGTGATGAACATATGGTTTATGAGTATTCATTCATAGCGGATTTGGACATTCTGAGTCCATTAGAACACTCAGTTTTTCAGTTTCAGACACAAGTGTTGGATATTTTGGTCAGTTCATCTTCCAGTTGTCGGATGCCATATAAAAAAGGCATTGTATTACTTTCAGAGATATAATTTATTCTCCTAGGGCGCCATCAATGGACATAGTGGTGCGACCACTCGTTTTTACCATATTCCTATGTTCCCAAATTTATTATTAAGCTCATTTTTGCCCCAGGTGAGGTCAGCAGTGAGTTACAGGCATTTTATCTTCCAAGAGGATGTTTCAGCCACATAAAAATGAAGAATTGGCTAACAAAGGAAATCGATTTGGTCTAGTGGGGCAAGGAAATGGCCTGAAACTTGGTCGAGGTATTGCATTGATATATTCTACACCTTTCGGCATGGTTTTCACCCTTTATGGGGTCCACACGTCCTAGCTCTCATCATCTTGGGCATTTTATTATGTTATTGAGGGGCCACGACTTAGTGACTTTAGTCACTTTATGTTATATTTTGACATATTATGATGTTGTGCCTTGGGGTCATGCTAGAAAAGGATATGTTGCACCTCCTAGCCCCACCATGTGCTATGTTAATATTCCTAGTCATCTTTCATGTGGTGCATCTCCCTTGGGCGTCTTAGAGGGAATGCGTCCCTCCTATCTTGAGTGATCTATGTGTGTATTATCTGACTCATCTTAGCCGTTGATTTTATTGATGTATCTTTTGATCCCAGACGTCTATACTTTTGGAGCGAGGAATTTGTATTCGAGAGATCTATATATTGAGATGCTCTCTCATTTGTAAGGGATTTTTGGCTCTGAGAATATTGGAATACAAAGAAAACTTTTGCAGATCTCTTGAAAGCTTTGTGAATGTTCTTGCACATGATTGTTATGCCTCTTGCTTAGACATTTCAGTGGATCATTTATGCTATCGATATCTATTTTGTGGAGGCCAAATTGAATTTTTGCAGGGTAGCAACTTGCTTGGAGGAAGATTGTGAAGGTGACTTGCATCATTTCTTCAAATGGATCGTTTCATCTTTCAGGGAGTGATCAATTGTTATTTGTGCCTTGAATCTTTCTCTTTAGATGACTTGCATAGTTTCTCTTTCATCTGTGATTCAAATCTTACTCCAGTAGTTTGCTTTTGCAAGTGAAGAGGGCACATCTCCTCCTTTTGGCAACACATTTTTACTTCGGAGCTACTGGATCTCGCTTGAAATTGTAACTATGTGGAAGGATCACCGATGTATAAGGCGGCCCCAAGTATTTTCAGGTACGATCTAAAAGGTAAGTATTGATCTTTATATTTTTACCCATTTGTCATTTAAAACCCTCATTTTATAGATCTGATAAATCCGGCAATTATTTTGGTTTGAAACTTAAAACCCAAGTCTAAAATAATTAGAAACCTCTAGGAACCAAGTTTGAGCAAAAAACGACTCCATTTACCCCTTTATCTAGCACCTGTCTCCTTTAGGCAAATCACCCTCCTTGGTTTTCCAGTCATTTTTCCAGATCTGTCAATTGAGTATCGCTTGAACCCTTTCAAATTGTCAAATCTAGTGTCAAGCAATCAATCTCAAGTGTCTTCCATTAACCAAACCCTAGTTTGTGTCCATTTTACATTTTATTGGCTAAACCCTAGGTGGCACGATTTGGGTATTTTTCTAAGGCACTTGATCTTCTAGATCTAATATTTTAACTTCACTATTGGGATTGGATCTCTTGGTTGAGTATTTTGCACGGCTAAAGCCTCCTTAGCCAGACCCTAATTCCTTGATCCCTTAGCATTTCCATAGATCTAGGGTTTCCACCATTCAAGGCATTGTCATTTTATCTTGTTTCATTTGGTTTATGTGTCTTGTTTGAGTCATTAGCCTTCACCGGCTAATTAGAGTCTCCCCCTTGATCTTTGATTATAAATGGATCTAAATGACAAGAGCCTGTCTGGTGTAACTACCCTTCTACAGTAGTGGACGAGACCCTTGCAGTGTCACTTGGCTAGCTACCCTACCTCTACCATCCCAGATAGGATACATTTGGTGGTAGCTACACTTTGAGTGATAACAGGCATGTGCTAAATTCAGCCTAGAACATCTCAGGGAACAATACTAGCATACCACAACAAGCTTGTACCATTTGTACAACAGATTCTAGATCCATTCTCTTTGTATATCTCTCCCTTGGATCAACGCTCCACTTCGGAGTTGGTTTTCCGAGATTTAGATTATATTAATACTTTACTCTGTGCATCTTGCTTTTCATAAGAGTTGTTTTAGTGCTCCAACTTGGTATTGACATCATTTTGTACCCAACGGTCCCTTTAACCTACTTCAATGGTCATTCGTTGGACATTAATTAAATTGTCTTGTCTTGTCTTATCTATCTTGTTTGTTAGAATGGTGCACAGATTCTTGAGGTGACAAATGTTCAAACTTTTGGTTGGCAATATTATTATACCTTGGATTGAGGAATATGATGGTTATTTGTAGAGGTGGTAGTGTTTCTTACTGTACTTGGCTAGATCAATTTCTTTGGTGATCAACATTTGTAGTTCATATCAAATTAGGGGGGGGTGTTAAGCAATTTGATTTTCCTCCAAGCTAAGTTTAAGGTGAGGGGGTGTGGAACCAATGGTTCTTGGTGTAACCTCAACTTGTCAAAATGTGCAGTCGACCATGAAGAGGGAGTCGACCAACCAACTAGCACATGTAGTTGACTATGTTTGCTTTATCATTTTAGATCCACATTTTATGGACAGTTATATGGGGTGTGTGGTCACATCTATTAAGGGTTGGTCACCTACCTAACCCAATATATAGATGATCTCTTAGATCGATCTATATCATCATCTAGTAATGAAGATTTTCTCATTGTGCTTGAGTGCTAACAGTGTCTGTTGACACCACCAATGCTCTTGGAATCTATGTTTTCACTTCTACTATTTCCTACCTATTTCAACACAATATGATAAATGAGCATTATTACTCAAGGCAATGCCCCACTAGTCTCTACTTCCAACTAATGCACGAAGGAATAAGGACCAACCACGGGAATGTCACCATCTAATCAAAATCATTTGCATTCTCAAGAATGCTCAATAGAACACCAACCAACCCAAGTTGTGCCTCATCAGGTCCTTCCTCCTCGTCTACTTGTGCATTAGGTTGACATTGATTTTATTGTTTACTTTAGAATTTGTTTTTTTCTCCCCTCAAAACGATGGACTTTGGTCAAAAGGGAGTGTGGGAGCATCTCATTTTTTGAAGAGGATGTTCCCTATTGTGTCCCCTTGGGGTAACCACGTCCCAAGAGCATGGAGAGCAAGATGAGCAAATCCCCTACCCTCAAGAACACATTCTTATGTAACATTGTTTAAAAGTGATGTTAGTTTAAAATTGGGCACCCTACATTAGTTATCTAGACTCTACATATGGTTTAGCTCTTATTTGTGAAGTATGTTTGGTACAATTTGCAATATGCACAAAGATAGAAGGTTAAAGGTTTAACCAAAAAAAAAAGAAAAATCAAAAACTCTATGTTAGATAGATATATGTAACACCTAACTGTTGGTGAAGTTTTGTTGATATAGATATTCTTCCTTAGCAAAATACATACATATATTATAACGTGAGATGTAAGTGTGTAATAATGCATGCAAAAGAAAAAATATTAACAATAAATCTTAAAAGTTGAAAACAAATTAGAAAGAATAAAACCATAGATTCCTTCTATGATCCTAAAGTAAATATCTTGAGAAGAAACTATTCTTGAGTCCTTACAATATGTCCCTTGACACCTAACTAAATCACCCATCCATAACACATAAAATTCTTACTAATTTGTAAGATTGCCTAGATTTAGCCCTAGCAAATACTAATTATATCCTCACAGCTAAAGGCAACATTAATTTCTAATTATATTCTCGCTCTAACAGCAATGCTAATTATGTTCTCTTGTCAAAAGTTTAAACAACGCTTCTTTTGATCCAATCTTATCCTACTATGGTTTTCGTGCTCTTCCCCTATTTTGGGGGTGCATGCTCCTCCACCAAATTTCCTCTTGCTACAAAGATAATTGTTGTAGACCTCTAGGTACAAGGACTAAATACAAAGATTCTTACTCCATGTGGAGTTTCTCCAAGTTTCTACAACAATAGAAAATTGCAACTCTATTTTGGCAGCCTATTTATGTGGAATGCTAACAATTTTTATAAATAAAAATTGTTTTATGCTTCTTTTCAATTGAGCTTCCTTTGAAGGTGAAAAGGAACTTGATATCCATGAAGAAAGTCTATTTCTTGTTGTTGTCGTTTGACTTGCTGCTTGCAAGCAAGGTTGCTACCTTAAACCTTTTGTTCAACTTGCTCAAGGTTATTTTGTCGTGTTTCTTTACCATAAGAAAATCGCACTCATTATGTAATAATATGTTACCCTTCTCTTCTTTCATCGATAGCACATTGTGTTGATGTCCATCTTTTCCAAAAGAATATGTATTAGTTCTCCCATAACAAACCACACCCATGAAATATTACCAAGTGTTCCCAAGAGTGCATGAGAACCTAGAGGCATTCATGGTAAGCCATCATAGTATCATACCCATGATAAGAGAAACCTAGCACTAATGTAATATATAAACCTTGATCGTTTTTTAATGAGATTTCTCACCCAAACTTCAAAGGAGATACAATATAAGTGCTCACTGCTAACTAGATTTGGAATGCCACCTAATCAATAATAATGAAGCAGAGCCTACATCGCGGTGTATAGATAGCTATGCTATAGCTCTTATTAGATCTACAAACTGTAACATGTCATTTGAATGGCTAATTCAAAGACGGGCTCGTTGTCCGACCCCAATACACATTCCGTCATTGGTTGCATGCTCTTCGGATCCCTCTCGGACAACTCAGAGTAGGATCACATAGACTCCAGGTAGAGACAGACCACCAGATTGATAGATCAGACAGGATCTATAAGCTTTGTCATCTACAAGAAGTGGAGATCGAGTCGCACTTTATCTTCAAATGTCCTATATACTACGGGATCAGAGAACGCTTCCATTGTTTGTTTAGGGGGCCTCAAACTCTAGCCGCCTTCTTCAGATACATTTAGACCAGAGATGTTTAGCACTTTATATCCAGGAAGCGCTCAAGTTTCAAGCACAGGTCCTTCAACCCCCCACCAAACCCGATACCACACAGAGGATCACGACATTCTTCAGCGTGATGCCACCTTCCAGGGGCACCAAGATATGTACCAACTTAGATTCTAATCCAATTTCCAGATCAGTAAAGATTTGTGAATGTCGACCCATGAGATCCCAGCGGTAGCTTCGTACCATACCTCCCTCCGAGAGGCGTACAAGATCCTACAGACCTCACCGACAACACTCCAGAGGACGCCATGCGCCCACCAGTTCCTATTTGGGCCAACAGACACTATTGCACTTCCCTCAGTTTTCCTCTTTCAACCTCAGATGTTAGGAGTACTAGACCTTCCTTAGTCGACTTGGCTCTGGGATCCTATCCACCAAAACTTCTCCGCCCTTGTGCATGGTTATGGTTTTGTGACTGGGCCGAGAGTTCTCCCATACTTCAGCCCAGCTCGCTTTGTACACTTTTACTTCTATTTTACTTATTGCATTGTATTTCTTTTAAAGGTGGGTCGTTTGGTCCTCCCACATGCACGAACATCATTGTAACCAACAGTCCTGTTGACCTACTTTGTGGTCATTAGTGGACATAAATAAAATTATCTTATCTATCTTATCTTCTCAACTATATGTTCCTCCTCCTCGAGTTGGGTTTCAGTGGATTTGTCCTTATTTTATCATGTCTACTACTTATGCCCACAATGCACTCCCACGGACTATGTCTATCATCTCCTCTACATCCAATGCATATAAGAGGTCCTCTTCTCCTTCCACTTCCAAAATCACAATGGCCTCCACATCATTGAGTTATAATCAAGGATAATAAGACTGGGGCACTAGACCTTCAAAAGATTCACTTTCATCCAAATTACCAGAAGTACCTAAACTTGATCTATCCACAGTTCCACTGGATTTGATTCAATCATCCCTTCTCTTGTTGTCGTTTATAAGTTTTATTCCAGCCTTTAAAGTCATTCTCAAGGTTTTCTCAATAGTTTTTAGGTTCATAAATCCCATCTCCTTTTGGGTGGAAAAAACGAAAAACTAAATCTATTAATAAATCTCATAACCCCAATTTGAGGTCCCCTTTTCATTATTCTGATCAAAGTGGCAAAACATTCATTGTAGTCAACCACTTACTAAGTTACTCATCTTGTTTCTTATATATTGGAATTCCTTGAAGAAGAGTTGCTCATAGTCCCAAGTCCAATATTCACCCTTTACCACCTGTAAAAAATCTCCCATGAAATAGGCAATAAACCCTCTGTTCCATCAACCTAGTGAGTGTAACTCATCTACTGCACATCTGCATTGCCCTCAAGTTTTGAGATATCCAATGTGCTTCCTCGTGCTTAGAAAAATTAGAAATGTTTAAAACATTATCCCCATATTCTGCACTTTATGCTAAATCTTGTTGCAAAGCGTCAACCTTGTCTTTCAAGTTAACCACTTTCTCAAACTCTTTCTTAGTTGGCATCACCACTGCCACATCTCAAAAGAACAAAATCCTTGCAAACACCAAGCTTTCTTTTAAATCTACTCCTCTCTACCACTACTCAAGAAATTCCTAACCTTGACCTTTCTTGAAGTTTATCCTTTTTACCTCTACCAAACAAATTGCAACCTTCTCTTGTATGAAATACTATATAGCTCTGATCCACTATAGATCCACAAATCAAGAGATCATGTATATGTCTGTTAAGGAGGAAAGAGAAGAGAGAAGAGATTCTGAACATTAAATGTCAAGAAGACATTACAACAGATAAATCCTGAGATTCCTTCTATGGTCCGAGAAGGATTGTTTTGGAGAAGACCCCGTTCCTTAATTACTGCCTGGAAGCCTAACACCCTATTAATCACACGTACAAGATGCTTCCTAATCAAGATGTGGTTATTTTTTGTTGCAATAACCTAGTTATCTACTCACTCCCAAAAGCAACACTAACTCCTGCTTACATCCTCACTCTAAAAGCATTGTTGATAATATCCTCTGGGCTATAGCCTATAACCAAACGGGTAGTTTTTGTATCTAACATTATTCTGTTTTTCCATGCCTCTCCTCTAATTTAGAATAGATGCTCCTGCTGGGCCGTAAGGGAATTTATAAGTATTAAATGAAACCAAATTGAAAAGAAGAGATAAAGAAGTACGAATTTGTCCATTGTGTTTTTTGGATTGTAGCTGTGTAGAAAGTATCAACACCATCTCTACACAGCTACAATACAGGAACACAAAATCTATCAAGCTGTAAAAACGTCAATAGTTTAAGTAAGGATTTGTAATAGACAAAGTAAATGGCAAGATTTAAAATATAGGCCATCTTCTGCATCCATCTTCTCGTGAAATGAAATATTTGACATTTATAAAATCCAGTTGTTCTGAAAAGAGCATTTTGAATGGTTTTTATGCGAAATTCTGATTGCTAAGAATCTATCAACAATCCAACACAAAGGTCACGTCCAGCTAAATTGCCTTAATGATCTTAACTACCCTCACAGCAATTTCGTAAGTTTGCAATATTGTTATCGATTCTGTGCCAACTGAAAATCACATCAACAAATGGAAAAAACAGAAACTCACCTGCTTTACTCTTGGATCCAAAGAATGAAGAAAAGTTTGGGGAGAAGCAATGAATTGCCCAACAGGAGCAGAAGTAGCCCCTGCCACCATTCTGAAGAACTTCTCTCCAATGAACTCCTGAACACCCACCATGGGCAACACTCCTTTCCACTCCTTTCCTCTTCTGCCTCTGCCTTCTTCGTTGGTAATAGCCGACACCACTGTCCTACTCCCATATCTCCTCGTTGCCCGATATCTATTAGTATTTTTCTTTGAATCGACTGTGAATGTTGTTCTGAAAAGGGTATTCCCCACAGGGTATTTTGGGCAGAAACCACTTTTGTTCGGAAAACACAAAGAAGTGAGAGAATTTGAGCATGGGTGAATTGCACGGAGCATCGTCCCTGAACTTAAATGGGTAAAGTGCAATCAAATGACAAATGAGATTTGATCATCGTTCATTCTTCCTCCTAAATTTCCCGTATCCAAAGGAAGCTTTGAACAACAATCTTTGAGACCATCCACTTCCAACTGCTCTATAATCCAGGCAAGTCAATTTCTTATCCATCCACGGATCGTGAATCAGTGAAGAGGGGAAAAATTGTTAGCTACCGTAAAGATCACTCTAGCATCAAAATCATCCGCAGTTTCCATCCACACAGCCTTAATTATTACAATCATGGTAAGCTTTAAAGTTATTTCGAAGTTACCAAAATCAATTCATGTATAGAAGATGGGAAGGTAGATATAGTTTATCCGACACCTCTCGAGTAATAGGGAAATTAGCGCTTTCACTAAGTGGTATGTTTTGGAGGAGTATTCTCTAGTATACATGCTAGGGTATAATGTTGGTGTGATATATCTATGCCTATTGTATTGTCAATATTCTTATTCTTATTATTAAGTTAATTAAACTATTTATACAAATTAATAAATTATTATTGTACATTGTGTTATAATGTCTTGCTTAAAATTACCATATTCCAATGTATAAATTTCCAAACAACTATATTTTAACATATAAATCTCTAAACGCTTCAAGGTTAAATAAATTATATTAATTCACATTTATGTCTATCTTAACCTTAATAACCACCAAATGAAGACAAGAAGACATAGGAGAGTGAAAGCCTTAGAGTTGCAAATGAACTTGAAGTATAGAAGTAGCATAAGTTCATAATAATTTCATTATAAAAAAATAAACTTTTAAAATGATTTGATAGTTATAGGTTAAATATGGGTTAATAAATTATATTTATTTGCATTCATGTCTGTCGTAATTTGGATAACCACTAAATGAATACAAGAAGACGTAGAGGAATGAAAGCTTTAGAGTTACAAATGAACTTGAGATTTAGAAGCAACATAAGTTCATAACAATTTCATTATAGAAAATTAACTTTTAAAATTGTTTGATATTTATAAGTTAAATATGGGTTAAAATAATTTTAAGATGTCTTATGATGATCAATTATGCAGTGTATCATTATTATTGACCTTTGACACTGAAAGTAGGTTGAAGATTACAATGTGTTGTTGGACATTGCAATGGGTGATTTCATGAACTAAGTTGGAATCAATCCATTTTGCCAAATATGGATAGAAGTGTGAGGGGATTCACTAGGCCTGTTAATTCTTTCCCTCGGTGAATAATGGGAGAAACCATCCACTTAGAGATAGAGGTGTTTAACCCCTTGGTTATGTTTCTAAATTCAAGCAAGTTTGCAAAGGATATTTCTAAAATGTTTGGAAGCCATCCTTCAACTTGACTTACCATCTTTAGAACCAAGAAGAAAAGCCTTTATTTTGTCTAAACATGCATTGATTGGAAATTTTATAGGCATTTGGCCTAGCCCAAAAGTTGTAGAACCATGGGTAGCAAATCAATGGACTCCAAAGATTCAACGACATGTAGCATTGTTTGCATTTGGTTAAGGTTATTTTGATTTTGTTTTTTAAATAAGGAAAAATTTGATCTAATTTTCCGCTCTAGACCCTGCTTCATGGGATCTTACGGAATGTGTGTCTCCTTGATCTCTTGGCTTCAACCCATTAGAGGAAATTATAGCAACCCCTATGTGGCTTAGGCAATCACATCTCCCTTTGATTTTATGGGATGAAATCTCTCTCGGAGATATTGAGAACTAGTTGGGTTGATTCATTGATTGAGCGATATCAAAAGGAAATGTGTTCTCTTGCATACGAATATGTTAGGAGGTGGATCTAGAGAAGGGTCTTCCAAAAACATTCTAAATCAATCTAAATGGATGGATCAACCAACAATCGCTAGATTATGAGCATTGTAGTTCCCTTAATGTAGGGGCACTAAGTATATATTCAGACGAACTTATGTACTACAACTCACTTGAGCTAGGTTTAATATATATAATGAAAACAAATATTTATATGTTCTATATAATAACCTTATCATTCATCTCTAAGAATTTCTAAAATTTTCCATTGAAATATTCAAACATTTAGTCAATATTTATAACAACATTAGGAATTTAAAATATGCATTTTCCTTTTAATTTTCAGGACTAAAATTGAAAGATTTAACTAAGTAGAATACATTGTTTTTCATAAATTGTAGTAGGCTTACTTAGGTTCCCGTAGCTCGTCTTTGACCAAACCTTAGTAACCAAAATAGATAAACCACCCTGCCGACCAACTATTATCTTGTTGGCCCTAGGAGAACAACGGATTTCCTAGCCCTGGAGCCCATAGTCGATAACCCTGATAGCAACGTCTTCCTTAGTTCAGTAACACAATCTCTCATGAGTTTCCAACCTCCACCTTGGAGTTCTCCCCCTCCTCCAAGCTTCGAGTTTCCCCTTCCTCGGAATAATTCACTTCCCCAAAATCCAATTTCTCACACTCACTCCAAAAGATCCCAACCCCTTCTAACTCGCACGTTCTTACCTATATACTTGTCCTCCTCCTCAAGCCTTCAGGCTCACTCCACCATTCCCCCATCAAATCCCACGAAACCCCAAAACATTTATTTCCTTTTCTAGTTTAAAAATTTGAATCACAATAAAATAGTATATCTTTTGTACTCATCGTCTCGAGCAGTCCAATGTCGTTATGGTTAATCAATTGAGTTTTAAACTGTTGACGGTATAATATTTATTATTTCTCTTGAAGTGTTCGATTTGGGATCTTCACGAGACGGTGGGTTAAATTATCAGTCCCACTCATCGTTTAAACATTAAATTGATTGAATAAAATAATAATTAATTAGTGATCACATTTACCCTTCAAGTTTTGTAGTGGTGGAATTATCTTTATTATTTTATTCAATTCAAGATCTAAAAATAACAGTATTAATTTAATGAAATCTTACCTTATCTTGTGGGTTTAATGAAATCCTACCTTATATTGGGTTTAATATACCCTTTTCACTTATCATGGAATGATTCAGTCAAATCAATAATTTATTTAATTCATTCATTTATTCTTTTTTTTTCAACAATGGTTATGACAAAGGACATTATTATCATTAATAATAATAATAGACGGTGACCTAATAACCACATTTGTAATTATTTGTTTAATAATAATACCAACCTAGTACCCTTATATTTATAAACAAAGTACCTTCGAGGTTTAAACAATGATGGAGGACAATTTAAAAGGTACAAATATATTATAATGTCAATCCTCGTGTGACAATTCTTAACTGACGATACGTGTTCCTTTACCTATTACCGTGATCAATTATAATTAATGAACATTTAATTATTTGTTTAACATGTATTTTAATAACTTAACGTTCGTTATCTATCTAGGTTCAATGTATAATCAACTTACTCATTCACAACAACTTACACAATTATTTGACATGAAAGTAGTTGTATAACGATACTAGCATACATATACAAAGTGTGCATACATGGCCAGCGTATGCACAAGTTAGACATGTACTATAAACATACATTATATTTCCTACACATAACTGCTAACTAATACTACTAGTCCTTCATGCAAACAGAACAATTATACATACGACATAACATTACTAAAATATCTTCGGTTATTTTATGAGTTATAAGATTTCATATCATTATTCTTATATTTACATTAGTTTAATCAATCATATACAAGGAAGGGTGCCTACTACCACTAACTCGGTATCAAGGAATCCCCAACCCTCAACAGTACTAGCTAACAATATCCTCCCATCCTAACCTAAGTCCACATCCTTCCTATCCTTCCTCTATTAGTAATGACATGGATGTCGACATTATCGACCTGACCACATATAAAACCTAAGAGTGGTAGTGTCGTCTTAATAGCATACCTAGCCTCTCCTAACATGCATCTGACCATCGTCATCACAACAACATGAGGAGCGTGTCTCAGCACGACCCTCCCATGACCTTAGGTATTATAGTAACATAGGGTGGGAAATGGATCCGTCCCTCTCAACACACTGGGTCTATACCCTATCGAATCATACTATGTTGTTTTCAAGGTTATCGTCATGTGTCATCGTATCGTCAATTTTGGTTTCTAAGGTTTATTGCATAAACAAGTTATTGTTCCACATATCATATCAAGTACCCGACTATCACATAGCCCATGTGTCCTGTGAGTTAGTATTTCACAAAATACACATTTATAACAAGCATTTACACTTAATCAACAATTGATCCACGTCATCACCATCATCATTTCACATAACAATTTAATTCATCACATGTACACATGACATATAATAATTCAATCGATCACATCATAAGATGGTATCCACATACCGCATCATATATTTCACATTTCGTTAATGAAAACATTTAAACATAAAATGTCATCATAAAAGAAAGGAATCTCATGATAATCACAATATAGTAAGAGCATAAACATAGTGACGTCATAATCATAGTGACAACATAAACATGGTAACAACATATACTTGGGTCCATCATGACATAAATAAAGTTTGCTCAGTCGAGCTGAGTCCAACAAGGTAATAAGCAAATAAAGTGGAGTATGTCTAATTGATAAATATCCATAGTCAAAACATGGGGCATTACGTACACCCACCCTTCGAGAAACTTTGTCCCGAAGTTATGGTCAAAATAGTTAGGAAAAGTCTCAATGCATAGTGTTTGTGTCCTCCCATGTAGCAGAACCTGAGCTATACTTGTCCCTAACTTGGCCCACATGATGACTACAAAGTTGTCAAACCCTACAATCAAGTATACATAATGGTTCAATCATGAAGGTTCCCTCATTTAAGACCTGCAATTCCTTCTAATGAAGTCTGTGAGTGTCATCAACTATGTAATGTCATAATACATAAATGTGAAAAACATTATGAATTTTGTGCAAGTGGGGTGGCAGCGCAAGATGATAAGAATTTGACCTGATTCTCTCGAGAATCTCAAATGGCCCTATGAAGAAAGGTGACAACTTAGTCCCCTCTCCAAAGCGAATGGTACTTTTGTTCGGCCTGATACAAACAAATACCCAAACTTCTACCTTGTAACTTCTATTGGATCTATGAGCATCCACATAACTACTTTTGCTATCTTATGCGTACTTTAATTGTTGCCTAATCTATACCACCTACTATTCCATTTCCTGAATCAGTTCAGGACTGATTAAAACTTGATCCTCTAACCTGTCCCAACTAAGCAGTGTCTTGCACGGTATCCCATAGAGTGCTTGATACAAAGGCATACCTATGGATCTATGATGAATTTGTTTATATTGGAACTCCACCAGGGGAAGATATTTATCCCAATGGGTATGTTGATCCATAACAGACATCCTAAGCATATCCTCCATCACTTGATTTACCCTCTTAGTCTGCCCATTTGTCTCAGGGTGATAAGCTGAGCTTAAGTACAATTGTGTCCCTAACGTTGACAGCATGCTTGTCGAAAATCTAAAAGTAAACTTAGGGTCTTTGTCGGAGATTATCTTCTTAGTAATTTCGTGAGTACGTACTATTTCATTTATGAATACCCTTGCCACATCGACAACATCATAAGTGTATCTGACCAGAATGAAATGTGCATTTTTTGTTAACTTATCAACTACTACCAAGAGGGCATTATGTCTCAAAGACATGAGAGTCATCCCTAGCACGAAATCCATGGAAATGACCTCCCACTTAAACAAAGGAATATAATGTGGTTGTAAGAGACCAGCTTGGTGGCGATGGTCAGATTTAACTTGTTGACATTCAATGCGTTGAGAAATAAAACTCACTACATCACTCTTCATACCTGACCAAAAGAAGATTTTTTTCATGTCTGCGTACATCTTCTTCACCCTTGGATGTGCACAATAATGTGCTCTATGGGCCTCTCTCAGGATAGTTTCCCTGATATCCCCTTCCTTGGGAATATACATCCTCTATGTAATGTTCCATTTTTTTATAAAAAGGGAATAACTAAGGACTGATAGAACTGGGAGTAGAAGGTACATCAATTCAGTATTATTAAGTCATCAATATAGAAAGAGGGCCATCATAGTTCATATCCTAAAGCATGCGAAGCATGGAGGCCTTATTTAGTGTTAAAGTCAACATGAAATTAGAATTGCATGCATGCAAAAGTGAAGCTAAAACCCTAAAAGTGACATGCAAACCCTAAAAGTACATTCTATTCTATTTAAGAAGGGTTATTGGACCAAAGAGAATATCTATTGTTATTGTTGATTGAATTTGGAGTTTCGAGCAGTAGCACAGCGTGCAGTCGCGGATGTTGGGGTTGGAGACGGTGTCTTCAGCTAGCGAGGGTTCGGCAGTGAGATATATTCCCTAGTCTCTTATTGGGATAAATCATCCAGGTATATCCATTTCATCCATCATATACTACAATATTCGGAGATCCAGCACATTCCGAAAGGTTATTAGCAGATCCAGGTTTTACAGCCGGAAGTACCAGGGAAAACACAGAAGGATTCCCTGTGACCACAAAACCCAGTCTTTCCTCCGCATGTCAGCTTCCTCTTTCTCTGCAGGCCTATCCTACTGTATGCAGTGATTATCAGCCATTAGTTTGCTCACTTCGAGCAGCTATCAACCAAACAGATCAGTTGGGGGCGTGAGCAGCAGAACTGCCAATCAATTCGCTAGGGAACTTAGAGGTAGCCAAACCTTTGCATGTGCCAGGCCATCTCTCCAGCATCAACAGACGGACAAGCTTAGAAACTTTCATCCCGAACGGACCTCTCCTCCTACAAATACGTCACCTTCTAACTAGAGGGTTTTTACGGTACTGCGGGGCGGTAACACCGGAGAAAAAGAGCATTATTAGACCACCCATTCGGATCCTTATGCATGCAGTTATCTCTTGAGTCATTATCAGCCAGAATATCAGTGGTAAGTGTTAATTTCTCTTTGCAAAACCCTAACCCTAATTCAACTATATTTTAGGGCATTTTTGCATGGCGAGTTTACATGCATAGTTATTTTGCAAATTTGTATGAGATTGAGTGTGCGAGTCAGCACTATCATAGAACATTAGAGAATATTAGTATTTGGGATATTACAATGGTATCAAAGCATGTTCCTTGCTAGCTATGGGCATGCAAAATTGTAAATGAATTCAGAAGACCCATACAACATTACTTACCGGAGACAGAGGTTTAGAAACAGTGATAGAGGAGAAGAGGAGTTAAAGGACATAGAGTTGGGGGACAGAGAGTATCAGTTTGGAAAGGGCAAAGAAACAATGGTCGATGATGATAAAAAAAACTTTCAATAGTCTCATATCAGCCATAAAAGAACTCACTACTGGGCAAAAAGAAATGATGAGTACCTTCAGGCAAATGACAGAGAAAAATGGGCCCACCCCACACAGTCCCTTGTTTCCCAATAGTGATAGGGTATCCACCAGTAGTAGTGGGGATCACTTACATACCAACATGCAGAGCCATCCCCATATATACAACAAGCCTTCCCGACCTACCATGCCTCAATTCTTAGATAGTCCAGTTGCAATGCCTCTAGCACAAGTAGAACCAGAAGAATCCATGAGTGCCTTTCTGAGAGAGTATAGAGCTTTAGGAGATGACTTCCATTCAGCCATGACTTGCATTGACTTCTGCCACTTTAAAAGTAAGAACAAACCCAGAGCTTACAATAGTCCATTCACCCAGAACTATGAGTTACAGCGTACCGTAGGGAAACTGACTATCCCTACCTTTGAGGGTACCTGGGGTGGCCCATCCTGGAATTGGGTGTAGAAGTTGGATACATACTTCGAGCTCAACCCCATGATTGAGACAGATGCCATTAAATTGTCTAATTTGCATTTGGATGGAGAATCCCATGAGTGGTGGTACCACACGTTAGTGACACTGGGTCACAATACCATCACATTGTACCCATATTTTACACAGAGGCTCATCGAGCGGTTTGATCGGAAGGACCCTGAGGTACACTTTAGAGAGTTGGCACAGCTCAAGCAGACGAGTAGTGCAGATGCATTTATTTCATAGTTTCAGAGGATAACAATACATGATGAGGATGTGCATGAGGAGATAGCATTAGAGCCATCCTGCGAGTCTAGCGACACCAGCACATCCGATATTTAGATTGTGGACAAGGCGTGTGATGGGTTGGAGTTAGTACACTCTTCATCACCTACAGTAGGAGTCCAGATAGTTATGACAGGCGAGATACATGAGATGCAAGGCAATGAGCACAACAGTCGAGACAATGGGCAGTCGCACATGGAGGTGAGGGAGAGTTTATATAGGCATGAGATAGAGCTTCCAGATGATAGTCATCGATAGAAGATTGACCGTGTTAAAGAAAGAATTCTAGCAATGAAAGAGAGGACCAAGATACTTCGTGACACCATATTACAGTGAGATGTTGAGCTTACAGCTCTTCGAGTTGTATGTACCAAGTCAGCGGTCAGGATTTATAGTATCAAAGAGCAGTTAGATTCCTTGATGGGGCAACAGAAGAAGCATACTATTGCATTTCAAAGTAGTCCTCTTCAGGAGTACATAGATAAGGCTTGTAGTAGCTTGAGTCCACATTTGCATAAAGGAGGATGGCTTTTACAGGTTGGCCAGGATCGAGAAATTGGGCAATAGTATATGAGCATTCCAGTTGAAATTAGAAGGGCAGAATGTCAGCTTAGTAGGATTATTCCTTGTGATGGTGCTTATGGACAAGGTTCTTTTCGGGGGTTGGATTGGAGAGAGATTAAGAGTTGGTGTCCTATTGAGTGGGCGATTATTGGGAAGACATTCCTAGCCAAGGGTATAGTCCCATAAGAGCCTTCAGATATTTGGGATGAAAGATGCACAAGTTTGTATTGGGATCCAAGTGGGAGACCTTATGAGGGACGGATACAATGTTTACTGATGGCGTTACTTGGGAGTCCATAGGATGCTCCTGGTGTCGATACTACGCAGGGTAGCGGAGGATGCATTTTTACCTCTGCAATTCTTAGATTGAATTGGGACCTTGTTATTATAGCGACTTGTAGTTTAGTGATTTCTAGAGGATGATTTCAGAAGGTCTCTTGTGATGGTACCTCATTTACACCGTGGTTAGTCACTCTACTTATAGGAGGCTTCCATGAGACATTTTGTGATGGTACCATGCAATGCAGTGCTTTGAGCAGAGGGTGCTATAGACCTCCTAGGATAATTTGGGACCCTGGGATCATCCTCGGATTCAGTTGGTTCAGTTTGATTGATTGTGGAGTTGCGTTGGCATTGCTTGAGGACAAGAAATCTTTGGCGAGGGAGGACTGTAATGTTCCGTTTTTTTTATAAAAAGGGAATAACTTAGGACTGATAGCACTAGGAGTGGAAGTTACATCAATTCAGTATTATTAAGTCATCAATGTAGATGGAGGGCCATCATAGTTCATATCCTAAAGCATGCAGAGCATGTAGGCCTTATTTTAGTGTTAAAGTCAACATGAATTTAGAATTGCATGCATGCAAAAGTGAAGCGTAAACCCTAAAAGTGACATGCAAACCGTAGAATTACATTCTATTCTATTTAAGAAGGGTTATTGGACCAAAGAGAATATCTATTGTTATTGTTGATTGATTTTGGAGTTTCGAGCAGCAGCACAGCGTGCAGCCGCAGAAGCTAGGGTTGGAGATGGTGTCTTCAGCTAGCGAGGGTTCAGAAATGAGATATCTGCCCTAGTCTCTTATTGGGATAGATCATCTAGGTTTATCCATTGCATCCATTATATACTACGGTATTCGGAGATCTAACACATTTCGAAAGGTTATTAGCAGATCTACGTTTTGCAGCCGGAAGTAGCAGGGAAAACACAGAAGGATTCGGGACCACAAAACCCAGTCTTTCCTCCGCATGTCAGCTTCCTCTTTCTCAGCAGGCCTATCCTACTGTATGCAGTGATTATCAACTATTACTTTGCTCACCTGTAGCAGCTATCAGCCAAACACATCAGTTGGGGGCATGAGCAGCAGAACCGCCAATCAATTCGCTAGGGAACTTAGAGGCATTCAAACTTCCGCATGTGTCAGGCCATCTCTCCGGCATCAACAAACATACAAGCTCAGAATGTTTCAGCCCGAACGAACCTTTCCTCCTACAAAAATGTCACCTTTAGTCTGGAGAGTTTTTACTGTACTGCGGGGCAGTAACACCGAAGGAAAAGAGCATTATTAGACCACCCATCTGGATCCTTATGCATGCAGCTATCTCTGTAGTCATTATCAGCCAAAATATCAGTGGTAAGTGTTAATTTCTCTCTGCAAAACCCTAACCCTAATTCAGCTATATTTTAGTGCAGTTTTGCATGGCGAGTTTGCATGCATAGTTATTTTGCAAATTTGTATGAGATTGAGTGTGTTAGTCAACACTATCATAGAACATTAGAGAATATCAGTATTTGGGATATTACACTCCCTTTGTATCATAACAATCCATATTCCTCTAGATAGTATCCTTCATACTTAGAATTTGGTTTCTTCCCACTCAAAATTGCTGATATCACCTTCAAATACCAAATATCCCCCAAAATTTGTCCTAATATTCTCTCCGTTATATCAAATTTTAAGGGAACAAAGGACAAGAGTCTTGGTCTTCTGCTTAGGGAATATGCCACAACATTATCCTTCCCCTTGATGTATGAAATAACAAATCATATTCACTTATAAGTTCACTCCATGGTTATCTCCTGGCATTCAAATCCCTTTGTGTAAAATATATTGTAAGCTTCGATGGTCCATTTGAAGTGTGAAGCTCCTCCCAACAAGGTAGTGCCACCACAATTTTAGTGCCAACATAATGACTACCAACTCTAAGTCATGTGTGGCATATTGCTCCTCGTGAGGTTTTAGCTTATGAGATGCATAAGCTATTACCCCACCTTCTTGCATCATAACTACTCCTAACCCTTGCTTCAAGGTATCGATGTATACCATGAATTCTTTATCCATGTTTGGTACTCACAAGATCGGTGCACTTGTTGACATTCTCTTCAACTTGGTAAAAGAGGCATCGCATTCACTGCTCCATTCATACCAAATTCCCTTGCGCTACAAGGTGGTAATGGGTTTCACAATTTTGGAAAATCCTTCGACAAATCTCTGGTAATAGTCTACTAACCCCATGAAGCTCTGGGATTCATGTGCATTCTTTGGAATTGGACAATCCTCGATGGCCTTCGCCTTCTCTGGGTCTACTGAGATCCCCTCCCCAAAGATAATATGTCCCAAGTAGTGAATCTCCTTTGGAAGAAAGAACTCTTTGACAATTCACCATATAGTTTATGTTCTCTTAAGCAAGTTAATACTAGCCGTAAGTGTTCCTCATGCTCCTTCTCATTTTTAGAGTAGATAGGAATATCATCTAAGAAGACTTGCACAAAGTGGTCCAAGTAATTTCGGAAAACACCATTCATGAGGCTTGTGAATATATATGGTGCATTGGTTAAATTAAATGGAACCATTATGAACTCGTAATGCCAAAATCAAGATCGAAAAGTAGTTTTAGGAATGTCGCCTCCATTGATCCTTAACTGGCGATACCCCAATCACAAGTCAATCTTAAAGAAGACATGATCTCCTTTCATCTGATCAAATAGTTCATCGATTCTTGGTATGGGGTACCTATTATTCATTGTGGCTTTATTCAAATCCTTGTAATCGATGCATAATCACAAAGATCCATCCTTCTTATTAACAAAGATCACCGATGCACCCCATGGTGAGATATTGGGTCTAATTAGTCCCAACTCTAGCAATTCTTTCAACCATATTTGCAACTAACGAAGCTATGGTGTTGTCATCCTGTAAGGAGTCTTTAAGATTGGCTGTATGTCGGGTTTTAGTTCAATCATAAAATCGAGCTCTCTTTCGGGAGGTAACCTTGGCAAATATTTTGGAAAAACATCCTTGAACTAAGATAATACTAGGTATGAGTTCAAAGAAGGTCCTTTACCGTCACTCACTTCCTCTCCTACAAATAACGAATATCCTTGTCTTAGGCACCACTTATTTTTCATCATAGAGATTAAATAAATGGACATCTTCCTCTTCAAACCTTGGATTTTAATTGATCTTCCTTCGTCATCAAGTCACAACACCTTCTTCGCATAGTAGTATAAGAAAGTTGTATGGCCTTCCAACCAATCCATGTTGATAATGAGGTAATTGGTCCCAAATTGGTGGCATAAGCATCCAACTAAGTGGTGCACACTCTTAAGTCAACTTGACACCCCCTTACCTTAGGACCTATTGCTTATTTAACTCTCGAAGCCATTTCAACCAATTCGAATTCATCGTGCTCGCAGGATTCCAACCCACATTTATCTAATGTATATGGTGAAATGAAATTATCAGTTGCACCTGGATCAAATAATATTTTAAGTTTGACATTGTTTACATTACCAATGGACTCCACTACATTGGCTTGATGTTCTTCTTGGTGGTTTTCAATTGTTGCATGAATCTTATGATTGTTTCTCGAACTTCCCATGGGTGTTTTTCCTTCCCTGTGTCTACTACGTGAATGACCCCTAGGACAATCCCACTGGAAATCAGGACCTCTGCATCCCCAACATGAGAGGTTGGGAGGGGCTTGCATGTTGTTGGGAGTAGTCCTCTGAGAGGATTTCCTTCCCCTTGATCCTTTAAACCCATGGATCCTATGTAGGAAATTCCTTATGTTCGTCTTGGGTTCTCATGGGTTGTAGACGAAGCCTATGATACTGATTTAACTGAAGTATTACTCCTTAGGGTGAACCTGCTACCATAAGGAGGAGGTCTAGATTGTCCTCCCCTAAAGTAAGGTTGTGAGGCCTCCCCTGGAACATACTGATTGGACCCTATCAACTTGCTACCTCCCCTTGCATCTAACATATATTCTACATAGCGAGCATACTCAATTGCCATGGTGACTGAATTTGGTTTCCACAATATTACTGAAGCCTCGATCTTAAAGTTAAGACCGTATACGAAATGCTCTACTTAGCATTTGTTCGAATCCAGGTAAGGTACATATTTTAATAGCTCGATGAACCTAGCTTCATATTCCTCCACAGTCATGTTTCCCTACACTAACACATGGAATGTACCTACTTGTTGTTCCTTGTAATAAGCTGACAAGTATTTCATGTTGAACCTCTCCACAAATAGTTCCCAAGAAACAGTAAGAGGAGTAAGGTGCAGTTTCTTTTCTAGATCCGACCACCATTTAAGAGCATCACCCTTAAGTTGAAAGATGGCCATTCTTGCTTTGGAAGTAGAGGTATACTTGATTAATGCGAAGCACCTTTTCATTCCTTCCGACCATGCTTTGACATGCTTACTGGGTTGTCCTCCGGAAAACTCAGGAATATTTATCTTTTGTAACTCCCTCAAAATGTCCTGAAGCGGTTCTTGCCTTGGGCCTTGGGCCCTCTCAAAGTTTTCTTGGTTCACCTGAGTGGTTTCAACCTCTGCATCCCTTTCTAATTGCATGTTCAATGTGTTCATAATAGCCTCCAAGGATCTCAGTATGGACTCCATTTCGGGAGTGGAGGTTGTCCTTAATGGTGTCAATGGGGGCGACGGTGGTGGCGGTGAGGGTAGTCAACCTTGACCTCGACTTCTGTGTGTTCTAACCATGATTGATCATATGTCATGGAAATAAACATCATATTGTTAGTTTCTAAAATGTGTGTTGTTCGAGTCTCAAAGAGGCGTGTTTTACAAAAAGATTATAGTTTTGAGGTGTTTCAATCAAGCCATCTTGAGGCCACCTGGTACTAAATCTACCATTCAATGTTTGCAGGGTAGATAGTGTAAGTCGTACTTACTCAGTATGGCCCGATAACTTGCAAGTTATTAATTTAAATTGACATTGTACTATAATATTTATTTAATCTTAAATTTAACTGTTACAATCTAATGTTTAACATCTAATATTGAACACAAAGGTTATACCTAACATTGAATGTTAGGTGAGCATTTAATACTAACATTTAATATTTAACATTAAAGTTTCAATGTAACTTCTAATATTTAAATGTTACATTTTATATAACATTTAATATGAAATGTAACATTTAATCTTACTAACCAACTATATAACATTTAATCTTACTATAACATTTAATTAATCTAACATATAATTTAACATTTAAATGCTAATATTTATTGTTAACTCTAATTAAAATTACATTTAAAAATAAAAAATAAAAAATTTAGATAAAATAATAATGTAACAATTAAAGAAAGTTTATATTAAATTTTATAACAAAGTTTATATACTTGGAGCTAATATGTGTGTGTGTGTGTGTGTGTGTCCCACCATGCATGCCCGCCACACATGCTCCTTAGAGGACGTTCAAAATTAATAAAATAAACCCTAATTTAGGCGAACAAAACCTTGGTTTTAGCCACCACCTTGCTCGTCCTTCCTCACTCCATTGTTTTCTTGTCCATTGGCACAAGGCATCCCATGGGGAAGAATACATGCACTCCCTCTTCCCATCGTCCCAAGTAGGGTGCCTCCCCACAAAGGCAGGTCACTCCTTCCTCACGAGCGAAGGCCATTCAACTAGGTGTTAATGGCGTGGGTTCGAGCTTCCTCCCTTTCAGCACAAAGGGCTGCCAGGTATGGAAATATTTGTAGCCTTGGAGTTGTTGGTTCCTAGACTGAAGCCGCAGCTGCACCCACGTTCACAGTCATAACCCACACAATGTTCATGAGCCTGAGCAGTGGCCACTCAAGGAGAGATGCAACAATGGGTGAGGCCTCTTGGAAGCACTACATGTGGCACGTCGGTGGTCTTGAAATAGAATTGATCAACTCCTTATATGGTTGGGCGCCCATAAGTCCATTCAACACATATTCATAATACGGTATTGTGGGTTCCATTGGCGGTCTTTGGCACTTAGTGGAGTCATTAACACAAGTGGTACGAGGCAGGGTTAAGGTAAAATTGCGTGTGTGTGTATGAGCTCTACTTTCTTTCTCCCTATGGAAAAAGACTAGGAAGGGCTATACCGGTAGTTGGGAGGGGCGTGAGAAGTTAGGGGTGAGCATTTTCTACATTTTGAGCTAAATTGACCCTTTACCCTTGGATTCCTAAGCTTCTGGTTACCTTGGTTGTCATAGTAGTGCATTGGTACAGCGCTGTAAATGATGCCCACCTAGTCACAACTAAGATTGATGTTCCTCCCTTTTTAACCATTGGTGCCCTGACATAAATTCAATATCCAGGGGGAGGGTTCCCGCAACCTATATATAAATTTATAATGTAATGAATATAGAATGAATATACTAAATACAAAGTTAGGCATATAAAGAAATTTGGTTGGTTGGTGGGAATAGTAGCACGCCTATTAATTAATGACCACTCCAAGGTAACATCTTATGCTTCCTTATTATACTACACAGATTTTAACGTAGTCGCTTATTCCTCTATTAATTATTAGCACAAAGTTGTTTCTAGAATAGGCCACCTTAAGTAAATGTTAAATTTATAATTGAAAAAAAATTCCATTTATGCGCCACCGTGGAGTGGCAAAGCATTACCCTTGCTGAAAAGGGAAGTTTATCATATTTTTCCTCCAAACAGCTACTTGTTCGGTAACACTTCAAGCCTGGATGTGTCATGCTTACTTAGCATCTTGAAGTCCAGGAAATAGGGGGTAGACCCGAGTGCCTATTTGCTCAACGGGCATAATGCGGCTGAGAGCTAGTTGGTTAAATCTAGAAACTGAGAGGTAGAAACTGAGGCTGGTAGAATAGGTTAGGGATTTCTTGTGTCTGAATGTTAATTGTTGTTCATTCCTTATGATCAATAAATATGGTGTGGTGGCAACAACTCCAAACTCCAATCAAAATAAAAACCATTTAAAATGTTAAAGTCCCTAGAGTTCCCAGTTGTGTTCCTCAATACAAAGTATAATGTATAATACTTGCATTTTAAACTAAATGCGTGTTTTTAAAACTAAGTTTTGTTGGTTTCAAGCTTTGCTCTAAGTGTATTTGCTTTTGTGCTTTGGTAACTAGCTGGACGTTAACGCCCAAGTGGATTCGAAGGGTTTGGCAAGAGAACTGATACGCATATCGAACTCTAATACCATTGTGTTTCTCTCTCTACCGAAAATATTCCTCTTACCTTAATTCCTTTATATTGTGAGGTAAAGGGCCTCAAGGCTCTCTAGTTAGAATATTATGTATAAGTCTCAAGGAAGGGTACCCACTACCAATAACTTGGTATCAAGGAATCCCCACCCCTCAATAGTACTAGCGAACAATATTCTCCCATCCTAACTTACATCCACATCTTCCATGTCCTTCTTCTGTTAGTAATGATGTGGATGTCGACTTTACATACCTGACCACATATAAACCTAAGAGTAGTAGTGTTAGATTAATATCTGACCTAGCCTCTCCTAGTAGACATTCGACCGTCATCACCACAACAACATGGGGAGTGTGTCCCATCACAAACCTCCCATGACCTCGGGTATTATAGTAACATAGGGTGGGAAATACATCCATCCATCTCAACATACTAGGTCTATACCCTATTGAATCACACTCTATTTCTATCAAGGTTATCAACATGTGTCATCGTATCATCAATTTTGGTTACTAGGGTTTACTGCATAAACAAGTTCTTGTTCCACATACCATATCAAGTACCTGGCTATCCCATAGCCCATGTGTCCTTTGGATTAGTGTTTCACAAAATACACATTTATAACAAGCATTTACACTCAATCATCAATTGATCCACATCATCACCCTCATCATTTCACATAACAATTTAATTCATCACAGGTACACATGACATATAATAATTTAATCGATCACATCATAATATAGTATCCATGTACCACATCATATATTTCACATTTTATCAATGAAAACATTTAAACATAAACTGTCATCATAAAATGAAGGAATCTCATGATAATTACAATCTAGTAACAACATAAACATAGTAAAATCGTAATCATAGTGACATCATAAACATAATAACAACATATACTCGGGTCCATCATGCCATAAATAAAGTTTTCTTTGTCAAGCCGAGTCCAACATGTAATAAGCAAATAAAGTGTAGTATGTCTAACTGATCAATATGACTAATCAAAATATGGGGCGTTACAAGCATATTCCTTTTAAGTGCAACGTCTTTCATGTTTTATGGACATTTTCCAAAAAAATGCTCAAATATCCAAGAGGAGCAACCTCCCCCAAAGAAACAAACAAAACAAACTCTAAGTTCAAGAGGATTCCTAATAGGAACAAAGGTTCTTTGTGTAAAGTTCCATTGCAATAAAACCAAACCCAAGAGGGACCACCCAAATCAAGCAATAACAAATTCAAAGTTCTTGAAAATATAGATGATTCGATGAAGGAAAAAGATACCAACTCTACAACAACCATCTTAAAGGTGGCGTGAGTCCATTTGTCCAATGGATCGAGAGGTCAATGCCCTAACACAAGAGAAAGAAGTAGAGGAGGGAAAGTATCAAGAAAATGAAGTAGAGGAAACAAACAAGGAAGAGGAGTAAGTAGGTCAGGAAGAAGAAGTAGCGATAGATAAAAATATTGAAACCCATCCCAAGGTTCAATGTCACACACCTATCCAGGTAAGACTCTAGATTTCTTAATTTCGTCAGTATATTAAAGAAAGCCCCAAATCCATCCCCTCCTCTCACTCAAGGAATGAAATCTATCCAAGACTAGAGAGGAGGAAGTAGAGACCAATGCCCTAACATAAGAGAAAAAAGTAGAGGAGGGAAATGATGAAGAAGAGGAAACAAAGGAAACAAAGGAGGAAGAGGAGGAAGAGGAGGAAGTAGGTCAGGAAGAAGAAGTAGCAGTGGAGCAAAAGATTACAACCCCTCCCGTTGATTCAATGTCAGACGCTTGTCCATGTAAGACATCCAAATTTCTTACTTTCGCCATTGTCATGAAGAAATCCCCAAATCCCTCCCCTCCTTTCACTTGAGGAAGGAAATCTAGATAGGCCTAGAAAGAATATGATGCATAATTGGATATCCACTAGGGTCACAAAAAAACATTGGGTTCTCTCTTATTTAACTGTGGGGGAACACTTCACAAATGTTAATCATGTATTGTTCATGTGTTATACTTGTAATCAATTTGTAAGAACCTATCCTTGTACTTAGGAATATGATAAAAAAAAATTAGTATAGGAAACTCCATCTTCTCTCTCCCTAGTCTCATTGGGAGGAGGAAAGAACTACACTTTTTAATCTATCTTCCTAATATTTCTATTACCAAGTTATCTAATGCAAATACTCTACTAAAATAGGGTATTTCCACACAGGTCGAACACCTTAAGCAACTACTCACACAAATAAATCAGAGATCAACACACCAATGCATTGCATGGTTAAACCCTCAAACAGAGAACAACCCATGATCCCAACTAGCACAACCACTTGAGGTAATATATTAATGAAAAAGGCAAAAAAATTACATGTGAGTTTCTCACAATTGATCATCAACAAATGACCCTCCATGCTCTTTAAATAGAGATCATGGACCAATCGAGTGTTAAGCCACAAATCAATATAGTTGTTAAGATAAAGGAGAAGATGAACCCTCATATCACTTTATGTCTAGAACACACCGTGGCCATTAATGCATACTACAGAAACACACTTTACCTAAAGACACATTAGATCTAGTTAATCTTAACTAACTCCAAAGTGTCTAAAAATCCTAATGTCTAAATATCCTTTCGTCTCCTACTAATAAATTCATTGGAATGCTGGTGAAGAAGTGTATAACCTTTTACATATTCAAAGTATCCAACAAAAATGCACTTCTAAGTCTCTTAGGCCGTAATGTTTTCTTTTTTTCATTACGAATGTGATCCCATGCTTCACTACCAAATACACAAAAGTGGCTTACATCTGGTTTAATTTTACTTCATGCTTCTTTTGGTGCTACATATTTTAAAGCCTTTGTGGGAGTGTGATTAACTATGTAATTGGCACAATTAATGTCCTGCACCCAAAAACGAGGACTTAATCTCTTAGATTGGATCATACAATTTGTCATTTCTTTTATGTGTAATTGTTTCTCTCAACAACAACATTATCTTGTTGTGGTGTGTATGGAACATTATGTTGCATTTGAATGACCTGTGCAATGTAGTCAGTGGTAAATTTGTTGTTCATGATCACCTCCATTATATGTTATTTACGTTTAAAGTTGTTGTGTATATTATTTTTCTACAAGGGCCTTGCAGGCGAAAAACATGTCAAAAAATTCACTCTTAAGTTTTAAGAAATAAGCCCAAGTGCATCCAGAGATTTCATCATTAAAAGTTAATAAGTACTTAAACCTAGAGAAAAAAGTAGAAAGAAGTGGACCACACAAATCATGTGAGCAAGTTGCACGGGAGTCAAGACATGACAAGAGGCATGTTTGTCAAAACTATATCGATGATATTTGTCGAGAACACACTTGAGACAAACACCATCTCGGGAAGAATAGAGAGAATACTACTCACGATATTCTAATTACATATATGCTACAATGAAAAATAGTTTAGATGTACAGACCCACCTTGGAAGCAATGGTGCTCGTGCAGGTTCATGTTTTATGGACCGAACTGGAGGAAGGTGGGTAGGAAAAGGTTGATTTCCTTCATCATTTTCATCACCTGAAGAAGAAACTAGAATATGATCACTAGGAAGAAAGTCAGGAATAAAAGATGGCACAAATGTTGAATTAGGATTGTAGGATGAGAGATTTTCATCAAATTAAAAATATCTCCTAATAATAATTTCATTGGAATGAGTCTAAATAATTCTATAATGTTTTACATCTTCAAATATCAAACAAAAATGCATTTCTCACTCTTAGGCTACAATTATTTCCTTTTTCATTGGGAATGTGAGTCCATGCTTCACTACCAAACACACAAAAGTGGCTTACATCTAGTTTAATTTTACTATGTGCCTCTTTTGGTGTTATATTTTTAAAATCCTTTATGGGAGTGTGATTAACTATGTAATTAGCATGCTGGTGGTGGTGTATATCAACCTGCGATGCACTTGATATGAAGTACATGTTGTAAATGGAAGTCAGGAGTTCAAATCACCTCGTCTTACATGTGACCCATGCATGCGGTCCATGTGGGTGCACCTAACGGTATAGTGGTAGCGGTATTGGATCCCTGGACCTCGTGTCATGCGAGTACCATCATAGTCCCCAGTTGTCGATTCCACTAATACAAAAACAACTATGTAATTAGCACAATTAATGACTTGCACCAAAAAATAAGGACTTACTCCATTATATTGGATCATAGAATTTGTTGCATCTGAATGCCCTAAATAATATGTTGCATTTGAATTCCCTTTCTAGTGTAGTAAGTGGTAAATTTGTTTTCAATATATTCATCTCCATTATATGTTCTTAACTTTTAAAATTGCTATCTAGATTATTTTTCTACAAGGGCCTTGTAGGCCAAGAACATCAAAATCTTCACCCTCAAGTTGTAAAAAATAAACCCAAGTGCATATGGAGACTTCATCAATGAATGTTAGGAAGTACTTGAACCCAAAGCAAGAAGTAGAAAGAAGCAAACCACACAAATCATTGTGAACAAGTTGCATGGGAGTCCAGGCATGACAAGAGGCAAATTTGTCAAAACTATCCCAATGATGTTTGCCAAAAACACACCTAAGACAAACACCATCTTTGAAAGAAAAAAGAGGAGTACCGCTCACCATATTCTAATTACACAGTTGTTCCAATGAGCAATAGTTTAGATGGTGAAGTTTTCCATGCCAAAGTTTGCTCAAGTCATGGCAACGAGCAATATAAACTGATGGAAAATATGATGACACAAAGTTGTCAAATATGTACAACCTAGTAATATCATCAACATTTTTGGTTGTTAGGACATGCTTAGGATCATTTAGATCCTTGATTACAACTTAATGAGATGAAAAATCTACAGTCTTACCTTCACTTCAATGAGTGATATGATAGAATAATAAGATATTGCAGGAAATATTAGTTTTGTACCTAAGGAAGTGTTCCCCTAGGTGACTTTAGCCTTTAGTCACCTAGTGAAGGGAAATAAAGTGAACCTTGTATTAAATGACTTAAATGACATTTAATGTCTAAAATCACTTTTTGATAAATTTAAGTGGGTGAGCGAAATTAATATTTTAGAAATAAAATATGTGCAATTAATTTCAACCATTGATCTAATTCATTCCTAGCCATTGGATTGAGATCTCTTTACCTACCTAGGGTTGAGAAGCAAAAAGCAAGGAAAAGGAAAAAAATAATTCATTCTTGAGAGAAGACTGAAGAGCAGAGAGAAAAGTAGAAAGGGCAGGAATATCGAGGCAGCCCGCTAGACAAAAACACAATGGGCACGATTTTCGAGGAGCCATAAATGCTGGCACAAATATCAAGGTGGATGTATGGTAGCATTTATTGAATAGCACAAATCCCGAGGAGAAGTACGACCTGCATTAATTGTTGGCAAAGAAACCGAGGAAGTATGACCTGCATTTAATGCTGGCACAAATTTCGAGGAGAAATCGTACGGTTTCGTACAATACAGATTGGGCACAGATTTCAAGGTGATTTATTAGGCACATATTTCGAGGGAAAGTTCGACATAGTTCTTGAGGGAGCAGACTAAAATTTTTGTGGCACGAATTTTGAGACCGTACGACTACATTTATTGCAGTTCGTACAGTACGGATTTCTCTGACTATATGCACAGAAATCGAGGCAGCATTTATTGCTAGTCGGCACGGAATTTGAGGGTAGATTTTTGCTGAGTTTTTCAGGCACATTTTTTGAAAAGAATTTGCACGAAAAACGAGAAATCATTTGCACAGAAATAGAGGTAGCTTGCTGGTCAAAATTTCGGGTTGAGATAAGTTGGATTTTTTACTGTAAATTTCATGTCTGATTTTTATCCTAAGAAATAATAAACTCTCTCTCTCTTTGACTGGTTTTCCCCTAGTGGGTTTTTCCAGGGCCATTGGCCAAAAACACTAGTGTTTTGTGTGTTGAATGGCATGCTGATATTTTATTTACTGTCACTGAAAATGATTAGTTACAACAATGTTTTAAGTCTGAAAATTTATGTTTATTTCCAGCACTTTATTTTTCTGAGAATGTCATAAACAGAGATATACTTTTTCACTTAAAACTGGTGGCTGAAAACTATAAAAAATCTACATGGTATCAAAGCGGGTTGTGGCAGAAAATTAAATTTTAGTAGTGAAACAACCATTTACAGAATTCAAAGAAAACATTTATGAAAATAGTACATTTTGCTAAAACTTGTTCTTTGAGAAAAATGACTTCCATGGGGTTGAGAACTGAGGATAGGTTGGATGGGGCAGTGAACTTTGTCTCATGGAAAGCCCGGATTTTACTTGTGCTAAAGGAGATTGAGTTGTGGGAGGAGGTAGTTAGAAACACTACAACAAATCTCGTTACTATTCTCGCTTCTACTGATGTAGCATTACTTACAATCTTTAATAAGAAGGATATTAAAGCCATGAGGATAAGCTTAGATGTTGTTAAAGACCATGTTATTCCACATATTTCAACGAAGGATCATGCACATGAGATGTGGTCTACTTTGACCAGATTGTTTGAGAGTACTAATGAAAACAAGAAGATGGTGCATAGGGAGAAGCTGAAAAACATAAAGATGGTCAAAGGTGAGATGTGTATGACTTATCTTACTAGGATCTCTCCGGTGAGAGATGAGCTTGCAGCTATTGGTGAGGCGATTACTGGTCCTGAGTTAGTACGGACAACCCTGAATGGGGTCACTGCACCTTGGGCTGTGTTTGTTCAGGGGTTGGTGGCCAGAGAGAACTTACCAGATTGGGACAGAGTATGTGATGACTTTGTTAACGAGGAGACTCGGAGGTGTTTCTTACAGTGTAGTGGCTCTACTAGTAGGGGAGATGAGGAGGATGTGGCATTGACAGCAAAAGGGAAGAAGAAGAGTAAGAAGGGTCCCAAGAAGGGTGAGGCCAAGCAACAACAGGATGGGCAAAAGAATGATATGAGCACTGTGAAGTGCTTTGCATGTCACAAGATGGGACACTATGCTGCTACATGTCCAAACAAGAAGAAGAAGAAGCAGCAGACAGCTGCTTCAGATGAGATCGATGATTTTGCAACACGATTTCAGAGAGAGTTTTCTTTATGCATTGGGCATATTGAGAGAGAGAGAGAGAGAGCATCCATTCTCACCAATGCGGATGTTGACAGACATAGGGATTTTTTCTGTGTGACAGACCATTCTTACAGTGCATCTACTTCCAACACTTAGTACATAGATAGCGGAGCCTCGAGTCACATGATAGGTGCTCGTGAGATGTTCTCCAAGCTTTCACAGCCATAGATAGATGTGGAGGTTGTGTTGGGAGATGAATCAGTAGTCAGTGCAGTTGGACATGGGACCATTACATTTCAGAGGGAGTCAATGAGTCCCATGGTATTGCTGGATGTATTGTATGTACCTGGGATGAAGAAGAACCTAGTGTCAGTTTCCATGATTGAGGATCAGGGTCTTGGGGTGTCTTTCCTAAATGGACACGTGCATATGTTTCCCAATACTGCAAGACCATCAGCTTCAGTTGCCATTGGAGTGAGATGTTGGAAACTGTATAGGCTCTTGTTCCAGCTGCAACATGCCTTGGCACATAACAGGGACAGTGAGTTGTGTGAGCTTTGGCACAGGAGGATGGCTCCCTTGCATCATATAGCATTGGGGTTGTTGAGACACATGGTTACAGGATTACCGGAGTTCAGCACAGGGCAAAGTGATGTGTGCAGGGGGTGTGCTTTGGGAAAGTACACCAAGACTGCTTTTCCAAGTAGTGATAGCAGGTCAGCTGGTACTCTTGACTTGATACATTTAGACTCATGTGGACCTATGTCTTCTGTGTCCTTGAGAGGATACGAGTATTACGTGACATTCATTGATGACCATTCCAGGAAGACCTGGATCTACTTTCTGAAGAGAAAGAAGTTTGAGGAAGTCTTGCAGAGGTTCCAAGAGTTCAAAGCTCTTGTGGAGAGCCAAACAGGGAGGAAGATCCCGAGTCTTGAGATCGGATAATGGGGGTGAGTATACCTCCAAGGAGTTTGATGGATTTTGCAGACAGGAGGGTATCAAGAGACAGTTGATAGTTATGTATACTCTAGAGCATAATGGAGTAGCAGAGAGGAAGAATAGGTCCATTGTCGGAGCAGCCCGAGCTATGTTACATGACCAATCACTTTCTTTCTTTCTCTGGGTTGAGGCTTGCAGCACTGCTATATATCTTCAGAACAAGAGTCCCCATCGTGCAGTGGGGAACATGACACCTGAGGAGTGTTTTTCAGGCAAGAAGCCTGAAGTTGGCCATTTTTGTATATTTGGTAGTCTGACTTACTCTCATGTCCCTTCAGAGAAGAGCACAAAGCTGGAGCCCACTGCAGAGAAGGGCATTGATTATGATGAGATTTTTGTGTCGGTTGATTGATATACTTCTATCAAGGGCTTGATCTCCATTGCAGCGGAAATGGGTTGGAAGATCCGTCAGATGGATGTGAAGACCGCATTTCTCAATGGGATCATATTGTAGGAGATTTACATTGAGTAGCCTTAGGGCTTTGAGATACATGACATATAGATGCATGTATGCAGGCTGAAGAAGGCCCTTTATGGGCTGAAGCAAGCTCCTAGAGCTTGGTACTCCAGGATTGATTCTTACTTGCTGAGTATGGGGTTTTAGAAGAGTGAAGCAGATCTGAATCTCTACTTCATCATGGTTGGAAATGATCCACTTGTTCTTCTGCTATATGTTGATGATTTGTTTATCATAGGGAGAGAGAGACCCATTGCAGCTTGCAAGAAGGATCTTGCAGCATCGTATGAGATGAATGATATTGGGCTGTTGCATTATTTTTTGTGATTGGAGGTTTGGCAGGAGCCTAGACATATTTTCCTAGGGCAGGGAAAATATGTAGTTGACATTTTGAGGAGATTCAGGATGGAGGATTGCAGGCCTATGTCTACACCTATGATCACCAACTGGAAGAATCTTCATGATTCTGAGGGAGAGTTGGTGGATTCTACTTTGTACCATCAGCTTATCGGGTCATTGATGTATTTGGTCAACACTCGTCCAGATATGTGTTTTGCAATGAACACTCTTAGCCAATTCATGGTTGAGCCTAGGAGTGTGCATTGGGTCACTGCAAAACATGTGTTGCGCTATCTTTCAGGGACAGTGGATTTTGGGTTGGACTACATAAGGTCAGAGGGGATCATACTGGTTAGTTATACAAACTAAGATTGGGCAGGCAGTGTGGCAGACTAGAAGAGTACTTTCGGATGTTGTTTCATCCTAGGCTCGGCAGTAGTGTCGTGGTTCAGTCGGAAGTAGAAGTCCGTTGCATTGAGTACTGCAGAGGTTGAGTATATGGTAGCTTGTTTGGCCAGCTGCAAGGCCTTGTGGCTTCGCAAGTTGCTGGTGAATCTATTTGGTTAGGAGCTTAGGATTATGATGATTTACTGTGACAATCAGAGTTGCATCCAGCTCTCTGAGAATCCGGTTTTCCATGACAGGTCAAAGCACATTGAAATGAGGTATCATTTCATCCGAGACTATGTTCAGAGTGGGGTAGTGATGCTTCAGTACATTTCCATAGATGAGCAAGTAGCAGACATTCTGACGAATTCTTTGGGGAGGGGCAAGTTTGTCTTCTTCAGAGACAAGTTGGGAGTGGTGCATAACACCTTCCTCGGTAAGAGGGAGTGTTAGTTTTGTACCTAGGGAAGTGTTCCCCTAGGTGACTTTAGCCTTCAGTCACCTAGTGAAGGGAAATAAAGAGAACCTTGTATTAAATGACTTAAGTGACATTTAATGTCTAAAGTCACTTTTTGATAAATTTAAGTGGGTGAGTGAAATTAATATTTTAGAAATAAAATATGTGCAATTAATTTCAACCATTGATCTAATTCATTCCCTACCATTGGATTGCGATCTCTTCACCTACCTAGGGTTGAGAAGCAAAAAACAAGGAAAAGGAAAAAAATGAATTCATTCTTGAGATAAGACTGAATAGTAGAGAGAAAAGGAGAAATGGCATGAATATCGAGGCAGCCTGCTAGAGAAAAACACAGCTGGCACGACTCTCAAGGTGCC
This sequence comes from Pseudotsuga menziesii, assembly GCA_001517045.1. Classification (NCBI taxonomy): domain Eukaryota; kingdom Viridiplantae; phylum Streptophyta; class Pinopsida; order Pinales; family Pinaceae; genus Pseudotsuga; species Pseudotsuga menziesii. The sequence continues at coordinate 945,089 of LPNX010168017.1, forward strand.
ATAAACGCTGGCACAAATATCAAGGTGGATGTACGACATCATTTATTGAACATCACAAATCCCAAGGAGAAGTATGGCCTGCATTTAATGCTAGCACAAATTTCGAGGAGAAATCGTACGGTTCCATATAGTACATATTGGGCACATATTTTGAGGTGATTTATGAGGCACAGATTTCGAGGGACATTCCAGCACAGTTCTCGAGGCAGCAAACTGTATTTTGTGGCACGAATTTCGAGGCCGTACGACTGCATTTATTGCAGTCAGTACAGTATAGATTTCTGTGACTGTATGCACAGAAATTGAGGCAACATTTATTGTTGGTTAGCACAGAATTTGAGGGCAAATTTTTGCCGAGTTTTTCAGGCACATTTTTCGAGAAGAATTTGCACGAAAAACGAGAAAGCATTTGCATAGAATCAAGGCAGCTTGTTGGTCAAAATTCTGGGTTGAGATAAGTTGGATTTTTTACTGTAAATTTCATGTCTGATTTTTATCCTAAGAAATAATAAACTCTCTCTCTCTCTGACTGGTTTTACCCCAGTGGGTTTTTCCAAGGCAATTGGCCAAAAATACTAGTGTTCTGTGGGTTGAATGGCGTGCTGATATTTTATTTACTGTCATTGAAAAAGATTAGTTACAGCAGTGTTTTAAGTTTGAAATTTTTTGTTTACTTCCAGCACTTTATTTTTCTGAGAATGTCATAAACAAAGATATACTTTTTTACTTAAAACCGGTTGCTGAAAACTATAAAAATTCTACAGGAAAGACTTAGAACACGTCGTTCATCATTGAAATGGCCATCATATAGTTGAACTGTTCCAAACTCTACAACACTAATAAATCTATCATCACCAACAACAAAAAAATTGTGTTACATTCATTGAGAGAAGAAAATTGTTTTATCCTTATCCATATGATAAGATGCTCCATAATCAATAATCCAATCACCAATGTGAACTATGCATCCTCTTGGATGCCATTACATGTTGCATAATATGATCTATATATCTAAGGTGACCTTCCGAAGTATCTTGTACCATTGATTTTAATAGCCCCTAATGTAGTGCATGAGGTTAGTAGCCACGATGTCCTCCCCATGGAAAATGCACCCATCCTTTAAGTTGTGCCTATCTAAATGTCCGAACATTAAGGGTATCTTCCTCATTTTAATTTTATTTTTTTATAGTGTGTTTTGTTGTTTGATAATCTAGTTTTATATTATGATACTTTGAACTACATGCAAGTGTTCATTACCATCTCTTTCTCAACCCTTGAGTTGTGTGCATCTTGAGTGGACACATTGTATTCCTTCTTAAGGCCATTTGGCCATCATAATAAACTTATAATATAGTTTGTCTTAAGGATCTTCAAATTTGTTATTATTATCTTTGTATTTGGTTTAATTTCTTGATTTTGGTGCGTTTCTCCCTTCGAGCTAGGGTTTTATATTAGTATTTAAAATGAATCCCTATAATCATTACACCCTAACACATCACCTACAGTAAAACTCAATTATAT
>LPNX010168017.1:946832-962757 GCA_001517045.1 Pseudotsuga menziesii
TAGTTTGGTTATTCTTTTTGCATCATCGATGATTCTCCTATTCGTAGCAACACCAACACAGAGAATGAGGAGCTTGAGCTTCGCTTACTGATATCTATTCATGCATATCTCTTTGTGTAGAACGCCCCAGGTCTACCACCAATAGGAAGAGGTATCTATCTTCTCTATTTGGCTTAAAACCACTTTTTAACTGCATTTTTGACCTCCTGTCGAATGGAACTAGAGCTACACACTAGTAAGGCACATAATTCCTCCTATATCGATGATTTTCTCTCATTTTACTCATATTCATATTCTTATTCAAATTGATTCTCTTCATAAGGGGGTTATGAAACATGTTCAAGGTGTTTGGATGGTTTTTTTTTATATGTTGGATGGTTGCAGTCTGCCATTTCTCTGCTTCTGTCCCTCTTGGCTATGTTTTTTTTTGTGTTGGGTGGCCACAGTCGGCCATTTCTCTACAATAGTGCCATCCAGTGATTATCCAACAACTTGTAATTATTGAATACCTCGACCTTGTTCCATGCTGAATGCTTCCAACATATCGAATGATACTGAACTTGATGGATTAGTTCATGGAGAGATAATCAAGAACAATCTCCTTGATTCATTAAAAAACAAGTTTGTTTGGATTGGGAAACCTAAATTTTGCTTTTAATTTGGCCCATAGAAATCAATCCCGAATATGAGAATGAAAAATACCTTTAAATGTGTTGAGGTTATGTTGTCTTATCCAATACTTTACCTTCATGGAGAAATATGGTTGGCTACTATAAGGAATGATCAATAAAGGGAAAAACTAGTCTGAAACCTTGGCCTTTCCAATTTAGATGCAACTTGAGAGTGTCCTAGGACTTCCATATAGTCTTGTAACAATGTATGCACTTGATGAGGTAAACATAATAGTTTGTAAGTTGAATCTTGACCACAATGTATTGCCTAGGGGTCCCTTTGGAAAATTAAAGTATCAGAGGAACTTCCATTTTTCAACAGTATCTTCCAAACTTTCATGCCCTTCTAATGCACTGATAACCATTTGTCACATAAGGTGTTGGCTTGAGTGTGGGTTATATTAATTCTCATCATCCATAGTCTTTGGGAGTGACATAGATGTTGTAATTAATATGATGGAATCCATTTTCTCTCTCTGTATTCACCCAAAGAGAGCTACACAGAGATTTGTTGAGCTATTGATAAACACAAGTACATGGAACCCAGTGTAAGGAATAATAGACATGCCTAGTTGCTGAAATATTAGCGTAAATTTGGAACATAGAAACCAAATCCATAAGCTTGGTTAACCATTTCTCAACATTTTTCCAGTTGATTGAATATTGCATAGGGTCAAACTAAGATTGCAAATGGGTGTGGACATCCCACACAACTGTGAAAAAGATAGTGCCTAAAATCCAAGGAATTAATTTTTGCACTGTAAGCTTCCCTCAAAATCAAAATGTAAGACTACATAAGATAAGTTGTACATCTCATTTCCAATGCCAATTTGCAAGTATAATTCAAAAATTATTGTGGAGGGACCCATACAAGTCCATAACAAACACATGCGGCTTTCCACCATCCTCTGGGAGATTCACTAATGAGCCTAAAAAACTCATAAAAAAATTTCACATGTAAATGATGAATGTCTCCTTCACAAAGTGTTGATCTCAATTCAAATAGTTCTAGATGATGTTGTTTCATTGGCCTAAACCCCTAAATACATATAAATATATTCAACACTTTACATAGGTTTTACAATCTTCAACAATGAATAGTTGATGTTAGTAAATCTAAGATTATTGTTTTTAATGCTGCAAAGAATCACACCCTTTTGATTCTTCATTTCTATTTTCTAGGGCAATAAGTAAAGATCACCACTCCATACACCTATTTCAGAGTAGAGTTAATTGGTTTTATCATTAGCTTGAAATCGGGGCCTTGAGTACTTCATTTGCCTTTATCCACCGTTAGTTAGTTTTATATTCTCAAATTCCAACTATCACAATTTTGAAAACTTAAGCAGAATAACTTCTAGACTAAAATGTTTTATTTAAAAATACATACTTGGGAAAAACTTTATTATTAATAGGTACATATTCAAGCAAAACATTAATATTTAAGAAAAACATTTACTGAAGGGGAATGTTAAACCCAAAACTTAAAAACAAATAGTATGATGGGTTATATTGAAGTGGACTTCCAACACTGGTTGCAAGATAGAGTCAAGGGATTTGTTTCAAGTATTGGAAATGCTATTGCGAAAAATGCCATTGTATTTGTTCAATAGTCAATGGATCGATTGGTATTGGTATCAATATTTTGAGGCTACGAAAGATAGTGTTTGTACTTGTTTAAGTCACATAATACATTACTAGTGAGAAACGTTTTTATTTTCCACTCCCATCGACTTGGAATCGACTTGCTTATGGGTCAACGCATGTCAAAGAAAGTGGGTATTATCTTGTGGTATTATCTTGGTTGCTCAGATATTTGAAAACTTGGAGATAGTTTTTCTAAAAGATCAACTCTCATGAACACATTTGGCATTCCGGTAACCACATTTAAGTTCTTGTGATGCATATTCATTTTTGGTAACTATCAATTTACTTTTTGTAGAATGAGTTTCCCAGTCATATTGATTTTTTGTAAGGTATACTCTATGAGGAAGCATTGGTTCTAGATTTTAATTATTTAAAAAAAAAAAGGATGAAGGTTGTGATGCCACAGGTTTAAAGGTTGGGTTAGCCGCTAAATGGATTTGCTCATAAAAAAAAAGACTTTTCTAAATTCCTAAATGTAAAATTGATCTAAATGCAATGCAATCTAAACTAAATGTGATTCAATAGCTACAACAAAGGTAAGCTAAAAAAAACACAACTATAAAACTAAGAACACAAATATTTAAACTAGTTAATTAAAACCCTAATTAATTAATATCTATCTTGAACCAAAAATGATTTAACTAATAACCTATTTACTTTTACATGAAATATGAAAATCTTTTGTCATTCAAAAACTAAAGTCATCCCAAAAACATAAAACAAATAGATCTTTAAAAAAAACTACATAAATTGAAACAAAAACACAGTCACATAACAATTCAATATCTTGTTTTTATGTAAAACAGAAAAAAATCAAAAGAAAAAAAAAACACTATCACATAACAATTCTAATTGAAACAAAAACACAGTCACATAGCAATTCAAGATCTTGTTTTTATGTAAAAGACAAAACTGTTGTGATATCAATTCCAATAGACATTTAAAAAATGAATATGTGATCATCTAGTTACTCATCAACAATGACTCACATACTATAAAATAAAGGAAAACACCGTTAACTTTTTAGAGACACATTCATAAAAATCTAAAAATAAATTCCTCGTTATGAAATGTAGCTCCAAGCAGTTCAACAAACTCATAGAGCTGGCGTTTCCCCCCTTTGTGTTCTAGCTTCTGCAACCGATTTCATCTCTTCTTTGCGGAATCTACTAAACCTAAATATATGCTTTAATAACATTTCCTTGGAGTTTGCATTTTCAAGAAAATCAGGGTGGTGATATCAACCTATGACATGAACTTAATTCACACATTAGCCTGTGCTAGTTGTAAATGTAATCTATCTTATTTATTTATTAGGGTGGGTTTTGTTGGAAATCTGGTACATTTCTTTTGCTAAAATTCAAATTTATAAGTGTTTAAATTATGTTTATAAATTTATATAAAAGGAAATATTTTTAACATCCGCAAGGCTAAGAATAGCCTATCGGACAGACCAACTCGCACGTTGTTTTCTGCAATTCAATCCTTTGTTTGTTCAACTTGATGATGAGCACCCCTAGTTTTTCCATAGTCCCCTCGTTAAATAAATCATCCCAAGATTTATCTGCCAAGACATTTGCGTACCTGTCCCTATTGTCCTTAAAGGCTTCTCACTCTAAAATGAAGTGTTTTTCTGTCTCCACTTTACCAGTGGTGCAAAAAATACACACTCTTTCTGCCCAAGCTTCTTTTAGCCTTTTCCAGCGCCCGGTCTCACAACGGAGTTGATGGGAATTAGTTCTTAATTGAGCAATGAGAATTTTGGCTTTCCAAGGTATATTGGCCCCTATGTACGCCTTTTGATGTTGATCGTAGGTAGGGTTAAACTCTTCAATATAATACTTTCTCTTTCTCCCTAGCTCTTTATCCCAAGTTCGCTTGTGGAACTTACTGATAACAAAACCTTTTTTTTTCTTTACTATTCATAGGACACGTGCTCAAGCACATATCCCACTTGCTAAGCCATTTAATATTTTTCCGCATCCAAGGCTTCTTTCTTTTGCACAATATGTCATTGAAGATAACCTTAGGCCATCTACCTTTTTCCATTTGCTCAACTCTTTTTAGATATCTTATGAGTCTCACCATAGCGATTGCTTCAATAGAAGCCACCCCCATTTCACTTAGCATGATTTCGTATGGCACTGAATCCTTAATTTTGAACTTGCTTGTGATCATGTGTTTTTGAATCTTTTCTATTTGCTTCCACTGTAAGTCAGAGGTACTATTGGCCCAAACTTCACAACCATAGAGAACAACCGGGATCACTAAGAGCCCAAAAAGGGTTTGCATAGTTTTCTAGTCCCATAACTCTGCCTCTCTGCACCTATTTTGGAAAGCATAAAACGCTTTCCAACCTCCCAGAGTTCTTTTTTCCCTGCAGCCTTCCCAACTCAAACTTTTGTTGAAGTCGATTCCGAGGTACTTGTAATCTTCCACTACTTCAAGGGTATTGTCTTCAAAGTAGAACTTATGTTGTTTATGTTTTCTTTTGCTAGAAAAAACTACCACTTTCGTCTTGCTAGTATTTACTTGCATCCCAATTATTCTACAAAAGTTCTTAAGGGAAATCAAGTGCTCTTGCAAGCCAAGAGCAGACTTAGCAATCAAAATAAGGTCATCTGCATACAAAAGAAGCCTTATCACATACTCGCCCATGAGGACGCCATCCCCACCCTCTAGGTTTAACCACTCTTCAAGTTTGTCAATATATAAGCCAAAAAGGGTAGGGGATAATGGGCACCCTTGCTTGACCCCAATATCGCTTCTGAAACTTTCGGAGATACCATCTGATGTTCTGATTTTGACTTTGACCTCCTCATATAGCCTATGAACAACTGCTCTAAAATGTCTAGGAACCCCAAGTTCCTCCATTTTGTGCCAGAGTTTATCCCTGGGAATCGTGTCAAAAGCTTTTTTGAAATCTACAAAGCAACAAAAGGCTTCCCCTTTTTTCTCCCACACTTTTTCAATGATGTGCCTTAAAGTAATACCATGGTCCACCGTGGAATGTTTAGGTCTAAAACCTACTTGTCCTTTAGCACCGTTGCCCCTTTCTTCTGCCCACTTGCTAATTCTATTTTCTAGCATGCTTCCAAATAGCTTTGCAAACAAGGGGTTTATCATTATGGTCTTATAATTGGAGGGATCGTTGACATCCCCGCTCTTGAAAAGAGGAATTGCGAGGCTAGTTATCCAATTTGTAGGGAATCCCTGCTGAATGATGTTGTTGAAGATTCCTGTAATGTGAGGTGCAAGAGTTTTTGAACCCCAATTTAGATATTAAGCTTGAAGTTCTACTAAATCTTTGGCTTTTCCAACACCCAACTTCTTAATACCCACCTCAATCTCTTGCACGGTGAAAAGCTTAGTAATGGTGGCGGTGTTGACTAAGGGGGGAGGGGGTTCAACCTTAGGATTCCGCTCATAGAGTTGCCTTGCATACTCAAGCCACTGGTTCGCTTTAATATTGTTTTCAGTTTGCTTCTTTCTCACTTGAAGTTCCTTCCAAAATAGCTTGGGGTTGTTTTTTCCCAAGGAAGATTAGCTCTTCCCTCCTTGAGACTATGAAATCAATTTTTTTCTTCCTTATGATCTGCTTGTAGCTTTTTACGTCTCTTTCTTTCCAGTTTGACTCTCCCCACCTTCTCCTTGCTCTTTTGCACTCCTCATCGAACCAAGCATTAACAGGAAAGCAATTTGTTTCATGCTTCCTATTCTTTGCTCTTTTGCATTTTGTGAGTGCCCTTTGAATTAAATTAGTTAGCTGCTGATTATTAAGGCCTTGGGACATAATTTCTTCCCTCTTACAATGTCTCCCTAATGCCTTCCTAAAGACATTATAGTTCTCTTGAGTCAAAAGAATTCCGCCCTTTGCAAAAGGTTGTTGAATGTGCTGATTTTTTGTCTTGTCCTGCTGCTTATCAGTCCAAAAAAACTTAGATAGATTGGTTTGTGATCAGATTTTAAATCCCAGAGCTATTCTCCAATCATAACTTCCTCCATTTTCTCGCATAGTCCATGCGAGCAAATTGCATAATCCACCACACTTGCTCCATTGTAGGTATTACAAGTGAAATTACCAGAGTTTGACCATTTAGGCAAACCATTGCAGATTACTAAATTGAAAGTTCCACATAAGGTAAGCAATTGTTCTCCAAAGAAATTGCATCTTTTGTTGTCTTTTGAAATTCTTGTCCATTGATGGTTTCTTTCTTCTGTAAGCCAAATAGGATTGCAATCTTCCCTTTGACAAAGAATGTTAGCTTGTTCACTTGCGGTCCTGGCATTGAAATATCCTACTAGAAGGATTTCACCTACTTGAGAATACTTTGCAACATCGTTTTTTAATGCTGCAAAAGGGTCTTTATGGTCGAGCCCCCTTTTTTTGTAAATTTTTGAAATTTGTGGGGCGAAGTAGCATGCTGCAATTCTGATGACATTTCCATTTTTTGATATTGTAAACCATATAAATTGTTTATTTGAGTCTTCTTTTTCTAGTTGAATGCAACGATCTACCTTTTTCTTCACTAAGACCATTATACCACCATGACCTTTTCCATTCTCTGCTGCCTTGTTCCATACTACCAGCTTCATATATTTTTCAAAAAGGGGTGTCTTGCACCCTCCATGTTCATGTGTTTCCACGAGACATATTATGTCCCTATCTTCTGCAATAGGTCCTAGTCCAGATCCACAGCTCCACGAGTATCCTCTGTAGTTCCAACATACTAAGCTTAAGGGAACCTGGGTAGACCTTGGTTGTTATTTGCTTTGGCATACAAGACTCAAAGTTGAGTCTACACACCTATTTGCCCATCCTGAACTTGCTGCGATATTTTCTGCTAAGGGGTTTGCTATCACTTCTTGATTATTGTTTTGATGTCTTGCTTTAGAAGGAGGAACAAAAACAACAATAACAACTTTGCCTTTGTATAACCATGCTCTTTTTCCCTCATCTCTTGCTGCTCTGACCTTTGACAACTCTTTTTTTCTTTCCTCTTGCTGCATGATAGTTAAGTCTTCCTCTAGGAAAAAGCAAGAACCCTTTAAAAGATGCTTCATACTTAGAAGAGTTTGCTTGTCACGTGCACTTGCCATGATGACTTTTATGGGCCTGGCTCTCTCATCACTAGGTTTACCCACCCTCCATGCTTGGCAAATTTGGCCTTGCCAATTCAACTTGTCTTTTAGAAAGTCGCTTGCAAGCTCCGAGGTATATTTGTTCTTACCATACTCTCTTACACCTTTAATTATTATGTTTGTTGCTCTGACTTGTTTTTCTTTGGTTTCGTTTCTTTGTTTGCTGTCTCCTTGGTTGCTTGCTTCTTTTTCTTTTTTCTATATTAGCATGCTTGATAATAACTTGTGCCCACGCTTTGGAATTTTTGGTGGAACTTCCATTTTCTGCTTCTCTTACTTTCATTCCCTAGTTATTTGCTTGTTCATCTGTTTTTCCTTCAACATTGGGTGTTTTACGATTCAACACCCCTCTCTCTTCCCCTGCTGATTCTTTCATTCTTTGCCAGTCTACCTTCATATCTTGCCACTCATTCTTGCCTACCAGAATAGCTTCTTGCAACATTGCCGCTTGACCTTTTAAAACCTTGTTGCATTCTGTTAGACGTTGATTTCCTATTGCTAACAGATGGATTTTAAGGTCCCTCTCATGCTCTTTGACTTCCAAAACCTCCACTCTCCTCTTGATATTGAGTAGCTCTTGTACGTATAGATCAGATGACAAGGTGAAAGGTGTGGGTGTGAAATTGTATAGGGCAGGTTTAGTGTTGCTTTTACCCCTGTTGCTACCACCTCTTTGCCATAAAGACTTGTTTGTCTGTTTGTTAGTCTTCCTTTGGAATTGTGTTCTTCTATATGATTCTAAGATTGACAGCTTCAAGGGTTAGCTCAATTGGTAAGACGTGCGTACACTCTCTTGGTTCGGGGAGAGGTTACGGGTTGGAGCCTTGAGTACTTTGGGGTTAGGCCTTCTGCGAGGATGGCCGGCGGTTTACCACCTCTACCATCCACTAATGTGGGGAAGTATTACTGGGTTTTCCATGAATCTTTCTATCTAACCAAAAAAAAAGATTGATAAAGAATTTCAACCTTAAAAACCTAGAATATTTAAGCTGCATCAAAATAAATATTACATTTATGAAAATAAATAAATTTAACACTATCAAAATTAAATCATTGCAAGCGATTCAATAAATTTGAAGAAATAGTTGTTGTGTAACATGGATATCTTTCTCTAATCCTTGGCAATAGTGGCAATGATCTTCCAATGATCTGGGAACTTCTTTTTGTTTAACCCCCTAATCCAATATAAGAATCAAGTAGAAGTTGATAGTGAAAAGAAATGATATATTCATGACAATATTTCCTTTTTAAATCTGACGAGATCCCAGTGTGGCCTCGTGGCATAAATTCTGAGCAAAACGTGGCTCTTATTCTCCACAATCCGGTAGACAAGTATGCAAGTGATCATAAAGTTTGACAGGGGAGAAATGAATGATATAAAGTATTTTCTTACATTTAAATAATTAATCATTAAAGAAAATAAATTATAAAATGATACACTTCAAAATTAATGATAAACAAAAGGTATATAATAAAAATGAAAAATAAAAAAACTGCTTTGTACATTGATAAAAAGAAAAGTTTTTGTTATTAGCTCTTTAGCTTTTATACACCATAATCAGATTATTTATGTTTAAAAAATATTTGTAATATTAATAAATATATAAAATTAATAATAATAAAATAACTTTTAAATTGTTATGAAAATATAAAAAATGATTTTATTAAAATATAAAATATTGGTTTATTTATATAATTATATATTGAAATATGAACCACTTTTAATTAATTTTAATTATAATTCATTTTCTTAAAATAAATAGTCAAATTGTTTCCATAAATAAAAGCTTTATAAAAACTGATGCTTTCACTTGAATCACTTTGTTTGAAACCTTTAATCCAAATTCTTTTTAGAATAAATTACATATAAATTGACTTAATTAAATTACTTCATCTTTGCCAAAAAAAAAAAAAACATAATTGTAAAAAGAATGCTTAGAAAAAATTAATGCATTATTAAAGATAAAAAATCATCTAATGGTTAGCGTTATGCATTGGAAATTTTGAGATAGACTAACAAGTACTCATCAATTCGTTGACATGTTAAAGATCAAAATTTATGTCGACTCTCGAAAAAATGATGTCAATCCAACTAAGGAAAATCAAAGTATGTAATCAAATCAAATAAGCTCAAATAAGGAAACATAAACATCACAGATCAACCAAATCACCAAAACCACATCGCATAATCTCGAGAATTGATAAAGAGCAAGATATCATATATCCATAGTAAAGAATGCCATCAAACCAAACAACACAACCAGACAAAACAAATCGAAAGCAATTAAAAGCAATGTATTTACAAATTTTAAAATGGGGGACCCCTAAAATTTTGTGAAATTTTTAAGGGGATCTGTTGGGGGGCCAACAATACTTTAGGGACAAGCTTGACGTGATGGAGAATGTCTGCCTCAATGAGAGGGAGTGTTTATGGATGAGAAACAACGTGATGGTTCTACATATGAGCATAAGACCTTTATGTGAGATGAGTGGCCCAAACATTGTGATGGCTTTATAGATGAGCGACATTCATTCACTTGAGGTGAATATCCCAGACACCGTGATGATCCTACAGATGAGTAGAAGACATTCACATGAGGTGAATGGCCTTGGCATAGTATTTATCCAAATAGTCATGTGATTTGGCTAGGAGTGAAAGACTCGAGATGCAGATGTAGTACATATCTGAGATAATTACAAACATTCTCACCAAGTGTGATGCTTGGCGTGATGCAAAATGTCTCCCTCACTGAGAGGGGGTATTGACGTTTCTCCAAGGTTACAACATCGAGCAAAGATTTTACAGACATTCTCCTGGAGGGGTCATGTGTGTTGACCAGTGGCTAGAGGAGGATGGCCCTGATTAGTCATGTGTATTGACTAAGAGTGTATGAGGCTCGAGATGCTTAGCCTTGATTAGTCATGTGTGTTGACTAAGAGTGTATGACACTAGAGGTCACACTACATACTCTATAAGGGAGTGCTTTGTGATAGAGCGATCTATTCTAATTAGAGAGATTTGACTTGTTTATTTGATATGGATCTCCCTTTTGGGTTCCCAAGATAAAGTTCTCGCGTCTCTTGTGCATGATTATCTTTCTATGATCCTTTATTTCTGTTGTAATTCAAGTTGATATTTTCAAGTGTGCAATTGTTTAATGAAATTGTGGGATGAAATGAATGTTTGAAATCATTGTGAAATAATTGTCAATGATCTGCAAATAGTTTTAAAAAACTCAACTCTTTTGTAGTTTCACTTAGGAAAAAATAAACTTTAATATTTAAAAGTCAACATAGTCTTAGTATTTTAATAAAGTGTATTTAATACAAATTAATGACTAAAACTATATTTAGAATCAATTTTACATCTCAAGATTGAGATAGATGAGCATTAGGATTAAGGAGATTAGGGTTTTGGAAAATTTTAAAAGAGAAATAAGATGGAGAGTTTGTATCATTTCAACAAAGCAATCAAATAGGAGAAGAGCTAGAGCGCATTAGGGAGAAGAAAAGATGATCGACTAGCAAGTGTTAGCAATCCATAGAATAGGCTGTACAAGTCATACAATATTGTAGTTGTTGTTTTCCTTAATGTGTAGGTTGTACACCTTCAGAGCAAGTTGTACACTATCTATAGTGGTTTCTTGAGTGAGTTTCAGTTGTTGAGGGGAGAGGAAGAGTGTCTGTTATACAAAAAAGGGAGGAAAATAGTAGTTGGTACAATTGTACCATTTCCCCTATTACATAGGTTCTATGCCTATGTTTATGGTGGTTTTAGTGACAATACAACTATTAGTTTATGCATGATGCAAAGTTCACATTGTAAGCTTTGATTAAAGGAATGATAATCTTATTAGAACGATAAATCATTTATTTATGTGTGTATTTCATTTGTGTTTCTACTATTTACTTTTCCTGCTATTGTGTAGTTGATGCTATGTTCAAAAAATAATTTCATGCATTTAAATCAACTTAATCTGATTTGTTTAATTTGAGAACATAAGAACAACAATCATCTAAGGTTGGAAACTTAGGCATTGCCTTTGTGGATGGCCAAGGTATATGACCCTTTGAATTTTTCATGCATTCTAGCACATCCCAATAATTCCCTAATATCCCTTATTTAGATTGGTTCATCATTTTCCAAGGTTTCTTGGGAGTCCCCATTTAGCTGAAGTCACAACATGTTACATCCTTGATTATGATTATTATAGATTTCAACATTGTCCATGATAATATCATGACAAAAATATTTGCACTTAGTTTGAAAGAATATGCAAGTGAATTGTATAGTAATTATAGACCTAGTAGATATCTTCATTTCTAGATTTAATTAAAGCATTTCATGAATTTTGGGTTTATAATTAAGAAGAAGATATTTTAGATCCAAAAAACGAAGGGCACTCAAACTTATACTTTATCCATGAAAAAGATGAAAATTCAAATAAGGGCATTCAAACTTATACTTTATCCTCTCTTGAAGACAAAGGCTTGGTAAGCATATTATCAGCTCAAATTTTTTAATTTCATGATCCAATTATTTTTTATTTGAGATGGTTAATTTCATAGAGAAACCTTTGAAACATGAAAAAGAGGAGGATTACATGGATAACTTTTTGTGTGTTTTCAAACATAGATGGTGGAGAAGTTGTCTATATTTAGCGGGAGATCATATCTATGACACTAATAGTGAAATCCCTAGGGATGATTTTATGAATTTTGGACAACTAAGCATCATGAAGATATGTGAAACATGTTCATTCATTAATGAGCAACCATGCATATCCTTATCAATGGATCAAATTTATGGCAAAATTTTCTAGACATTTTCATCCATTAATAGTTGTATCTCCTACTTAAACATGGCATGACAATTCATTTGAAACAAGTGATTTTGAGGTTGCAATATTTTTGGGACAACAACAAGATCAATCATTGGTATATTGTGGGGATTTTATGCCTCCCAAAATAGGGCAACAAACCCTGCATAATATTCTATTATAATTTTATGTATTTGATCTATAGTGTCATTCTTCGTGTGCATTTCTAATAATGGCAACAAGAAGGGGTAGAGATTTTCTTTCATATAACTATTGGATCTAGTTTCAAAAATCCTCTTGCTTCATGGATTAATGAGTGGTGTTGGTGGGATTCCCCACGATGAATACATCAACCCCATTCACGATTGGATAGAGGGGGTTTGTAGCGTTGCATGTCATCCTTAGCATGATCTTCATATTCTTTCACATACTTGGTGTGCATTTCATTTTGCTATTAATCAATGAAGAAAATTCCATCCTACCATTGTTTCATTTTTATGTGACCATAATTTGGTTTGCAGACAAACACAATGGGACATCTAATGGCCTTGATGAGATAACTTGGTGGTTACATGACTCTATGATTTCACCTAGTTATTGGCATCCTTCAATGATAAATTAGTATATGACGAATAATATCTTACGGCTATTAGGATAGGAAGAATAAGCTCAAATATGTGAGCACTAGGTTTTATTTTTATGTTCTCTTTGGCATTTTTGGCTTATGCCTTGCTTTATTAAGCCAATTTTAAGAATTCCTAAAGTAAGGACATGAATTTTAGGTGGTTTATATGTGGGGTTTTGAGATGTAAATCACTTTCATGGAATATCTTAATAGGCATCTAAGGTTCTCTTTCACTCTTTAAAGTGTGAAAGTTCCCATATGGAGCCAAGTTTTACACTACAATTTGAGGAATTTTGTCCAGCAATGCAAGTGATTTTTGGTGAAGGGTAGTGGTTGGAGGGCGCTCTAATGGATAAGAGGAAAAATGGAATCTTGCATGCACATGTGGCACTCTCACTTATGTAGCCTCATTATTCTAGTATTTTATGAGAGAATTTTGGTTTTGAGTGGCCCTCTTATGTAATACTTCAATCATTTTAATGTTTCTCTAGTATTTTCCTAGGAGAAATAAGTGGACCTAGAAATCACAAATACTATTTTACTATAGAGGAGTTGAGATAAAACATCTATAAAAAATTTCACTCCAATTTTTGGGATGGTTTGTTTAATAAAGAAAATCTTTGGAACCTAGCCGAAGATTCATTTTGGAGCAATCAATCAAGGTGCTTTATTATGTGTGGTTGTCACATTCACTCTCTTGTCTCATGTATAATTAAGTTTTAGTAGAGTTGGCATTCAATTTGATTTTAGAATGATCCTAAAAGTACAGTTGGTGTCTCATGTGAAGGAATTAGTGTGGGATTGCAATCCTCCTAATTTCTTCTTGTGATCTTGATATTGAGAAGGATTGGTGTGATTACAAACCAAGTATGAAACAACGATTTGGATTATTTTTTCTTATGGGGTTTTAATAGTTGAGAAGTGTTTGAACTTGATCACTCTCTATAGGGTGCTCTAGATTTATTCTCTTAACTCTTGACTCCATATTATGTCTTCTCTTGTTTATGTCATGGTTGTGCATTATTGTCTTGTATTAAGGTCTATGATTGTGATGGTGCACCTTGTATAGAGCATGATCCTTGTTTCCATGTTTGCTAGTCATCACACATTTGTAATGGATTAACTACACATTCTCTACATATTTCAACCCTCATTGTTGTGACCTGATGTTGCAGTCCAGTTTTAGAGATTGTTGTTGGCTCGTGAGCCGCCATTTCATACGCTCTCCTTCTACACAATTGGTTGTAGTTGGGTTTTTGAGCCCGCGATTGATACTCTCAAGTTTTAATTCATTACACAACACTCCATCACGCCATCATAGCTCCACCACACTACTCACATAGGCTTAGGGGGCATACCCCCTAGTTTGGTTCCTTGAACCATCACCGTCGGAGCCATCTTCGACATCGTTCACCACCTTCGGAGCCACACACGGCCTCTGAGTCTGATTCGGATTCATATCAGTCCGAACCCACCTTGTTCATTGCTCCATCTAGCCCCATGGCTGGTGCACATCCTGATCCCTTTCAAAGGGGGATTGTTAGTAGTGGGCTCACGTCCATTCCACCTATCATCACGAGTATCCCTTCCACTGGGTCTACAAGACCTGGTCCTAGTGGGCCCCTTGTCACTGCATACACTGTTGTTGGTTCACTACCCACTAATGGTGGTCCCATTCCATCCATCTTGCTTATTGACTCCATTTCCCTTATGGATTGGTATTAGTCTATATTCTTCATACCCTTTATAATTTTCCAATACTACAAAATATGTTTTACTAAAGCAACTCTTCACTTCATGAAGCCTTGATTTGCCGTAGATTTGGTAATCCCATTCTAGGGACACCCCCGTTGTATTGATATAAGGTGAGAAGAGGCATTTTTGAGGTGATAATGACAATCCTCTTGAGTTTCCCTTTCTCTAAGACAGATCTTGGACTTTGAATCTCAAGTGCTAGATTGATAGATAACATGAGTAATGGGAGGTAACATGGCATCCACTTGGTAATATGGTGTTCAAAGAATGCGCCAAATTGTGGGAGTCATAACTGCCTCATATAGACTATGATTGAAATGGCCTTAGTGTTGTTGGCAATGTATTGAATAAAACAAGATTAGAGAGATGAGAAATTTGTTTGCAAGGTTCTGGTCCCAAAAATGATTGTTTGATTCCCCAAGCAAAATCAAAATTTTCAGGACCTCAAATCACTAAAATAGAAACTACACCTTAAATGGTCCCTACAAGTCCATGGCTCCAATTTTTCCACTCATAGAGTACCAAAACGTATTCCAAATTATATAGTGATTCATTTCATATATATATAGTGGGTTAACTCAACTATTTTGAACCAACTAGTTTCAAGGTGGAGATCATTGAGATGTCTTGCATTCGAGTCCAATAGAGTTCCTTTAATATATACATATCCTAGCGTGTTATTCAAGTTTGGGAGTCCCTCGAAGTTATGAGTACATGAACTCAAATGACATATACCCCAAGTGTCATTGTTGAAATGTGAGGAAGCATCTAGAGTGTTCCCTAAGGGAATTTTAATAAAAAAAATCTATAAGGTTTAACTCAATAGGTTAGGACCATCCACCAAAGGCAGGTTTCCAATATGAAGGTCACACATTCCAAATCGGTTGAGTTCCATAGGGTATAGGTTAGGACCATCCACCAAGGGTAGGTTTCCATTACAGAGGTCACACATTCCAATTTGGTTGAGTTCCATAGGGTTACTAGTTGTGAGGCTAGTGACGATCCACTTCCATATAAAAATTCTAGGGAAGAAAGGGAGTGCTCCACAAGGTACTGATTACCCTCATTTGAGTTGTTTATAGTATTCAAGCTTACCAAACTTAACTTTGTTCCTTGAAAACACACACACCCACATCCATGGAAAACCTCATGGGATCCCACTCACTTCCTCAGAGTATATGAGTGGATGGAAGTTCAATTTCCAGCCACAATAGCGGCTAGTAATGATGGGGGACTCTCTCTCTCTCTCTCTCTCTCTCTATATA